>JAKUCV010002688.1:199534-317109 GCA_028386065.3 Turnera subulata | reverse complement strand
TTTATCTTGTGGTATATCCACTGTTTGGTCAGAGTCGGGGTAGACTCTTGACTCTTTACTTATATCTTCTGTCTGTGTGGAACTGGCCAATACAAGTAAGAACCATCAATTTGTTTTTGGATGTTATGTCTGTCAAGAGATGATCTGATATGATTCTTGTGATTTTGTTGATCTTGGTGATCATGCTATGTGTGGTCTGTTTATATAAATTTGAGGATTTGAAGTTACCCGTGAAATTATTTTATGGCTAGATCTTGTTCGGAGTGCGAGATGATTTCTTGAACTAATTTGAGGATTGATCTAATGGTATATTTGGGGAAAAATCTTTTAATGATACTTGAGGTACTAAACTTTGATGAGTTTGGGGATATTTCTGGTGATTGCGATAAAAGGTTTTGATCATGAATTTCTGTTGGGGTTATAGTCCATGTGTTGGAAGTAGGATAATGGTGGTATGTTCATATTGAGTTTTGACTCTTTTGAGGTGATTTCAAGTACAGTAATATGGTTGCTAGTTTGTTAAGTTACGTCATGAGATATACATTGATGTTTTAGGTCCTTTATCAAAATCATTATGATGATCGTGGTGGTTATGGTTCGAGAGATAGATTCATGAATATGAGTATGTGGGAATGTTTAGGTCTTAAGGAATCCAAGGTATAGAGTTATAAGTATGATTTTTCGGTAATGATCGGTTTCTAGTGCCTAAGGTTTGATCAAGGTTATATACGATTTTGGCTGAATTGGTGTGTGATAAAGGAAATACTTGAGGTTCGAAACATGTGATAGATTATGGATTTTTTTTTTTGGTCTTGAGGTATTCACAATGGGAGTGATGATCTTGTTACTTAGGTAACAACTTGGGGTTCGGTGTTAGAGGATATGTATAATGGATTAAAAGATTGGATATGCCTTGGGTTGATTAATGATAGATGAAACGTTATGGATTCTGGTATTAATAATGTTGATTACGATTGGATTAGATTCTTTGTTTAGAGCTTTGATCTTATGATCTATTGATCATGTTAGACTAAGTCGATGCTTGACTTGGTATTTTGGAGTTCTTGCTTGGAAATGTGATTGATGGACATGATGGTTCTACTTGGTAGGTTTGGCCGACGGTATTTTGATACCGGGTGACACTTGTTTGTGTCAGCTAAGCACTTGGTTGCTTGATTTATCTTGCAATTTCGAGGACGAAATTTTGTTAAGTGGGAACTGTAACGCCCCGAATTTTCATAATTTGATTTTTTCGGAATTTTCGAAATTTTTATTCCAATTTTACCCTTGGGGTATTTTCGAGTTTTAGTCGAGGAAATTGATCACTATGCCTTGGGAATGTCAATTTTATGTTGGTGTCGTTCATGGTTCGGGTGCCGTGGAAAACGGATCCGAGATCGGGGTGAAACGCGAAGGTTAACGTAGGTTCTAATGAAACTACGTCGTTTTGGATGGATGAAAAAAAAAAAATGTTGACTGGCCAGGGCGGGTTGACCGCGCCTAAGCCAAAACGAAACGACGTCGTTTTGGCTAGGCCGGCCAAACCCTAGCCTCTCTTCTTTTCTTTTCTTTTTTCCTCTTCCTTTCTCCATTCTTTTCTTTTCTCCTCTACCCCAGCCGCCCCACGAATTCCTCCCGATTTGCTTCTCCCCAAATCGTAGCAGCAGCTGCTTCCTCCCTATCTCCGGTGTCTTTTTATTCCTCTCTCTTTTCTCCCTTCTCCTTTCCTTTTTCCCTTCCTCCCTGGCGCCGTCGAGACCCACGCCGCAACCACCATGGGCCTTCTTCTTTCGTTCTTGTGAGCCGCTGCTGTTGGGACGTCACGCCGTTGCCATCTGTGTGTTGTAGCTAGGGAAGGAATCGAGGCGGAGGATGCGAGGCGTGGTGAGAGAGACGGGCAGTGGCTCGAGGACGGGGTTCGAGTTCGCTCCGCCGTCGCCATCGTTGGTAAGCTGCCCCTCTTCCTACCTCTGTCCTCCCTCTTCTTCTTTTCTCTACTTTTTGCTTCTTGGGACCGTTGATTGAATGGTGGTTTGGATTCTTTTCTTTCTCTCTTTGGTGGCGAGTCTGTGGCTGTCCTCGGGTTCTGTGGACGGCGGGGAGCGACGGTGGTTGGTAGCTGAGAGTCGTCGTCGCCCGGCGGCGTGTTGTTGGCCTTGTTCCTGGCGGCCTGGAGTCGGGTCAGTAGTGACTCGTAGTGGACGCGGTGTTGTTGTTCTGCTCGTGGTTGTTGACGGTTGCATTCTGGGCATGTGGGTGTGGACGGAGGCTCTGTGTCGGGGTTTTGGCATGTCGAACTTGCATTTGGTGGTCGAGTCGATGTGGCTGGTGGTCGGTTTTGGTCACCGGCAGAGTTTGTGAGGCTCGGGACTTGTTTTGTTGATGCCGAGGTTTAGGCTGATCAGGGCAGGGATGTTCACTTGCAAGAGGTCAGGAGCTCAGTTGTGGAACCGTGGTCAATATTCGAGTGCTTGGGGTTCGGATCCTATACTGGGCAGTGCGAGTTTGGTTTTTCCGGTAAGCATATTCCGATGACTGCCTTTGTTTGTTTTCGTCTTCTTTTCTTTCCTTTGTTCTGCTTGGTTTATTCGGTTGCTAATGATGCTGGATTAAACGGATGGTGATGTACGGGTCTGGCAGATGCTATGTGATTTTCAGCATCTTGGCTTTCTGTTCCAGCGTTTCGGGTCACTATTCCGGCGAAGTTGACCGGAATCCGACTGGCGGTTCACTGTTCCGGCGGGCGGTTCACTGTTGCGGCGAGCGGTTCACCGTTCCGGCGAGACGACAATTTTAATTGGCCTTACACGGTAATCCCCGGATGATGTGTATATTTTACTTTCCGATCATGTCATGTCGTACACGGTATTAATCGATGTATCAATATGAATGGACTTAGTGGAAGTGTGGCACGTTGAGAAACGCGAGGCCGGAAAATATATATATATATCGGACGCACGTTATATCCTTAGGTCGGAAAGGTCGGGCTCGGGAGCTCGATTATTGTGAGTAAGTGAATGGGCCGGGCCTAGACCCAAGTTATGTCACGTTAAGGGTATACGGGCTTTAGGCCCAAGGACTATTATAGATACGGGCTATAGGCCCAATAAAGGGTAATTAATTTAAAATGGGCTTTAGGCCCAATGACTTTAATATGGATGTGGGCTTTAGGCCCAATGTTGTATTTTGGAGATTTGGGATAATACACTCTAGGCCCAATAAAATGTAACTAATATAAATGGGCTTTAGGCCCAGAGACTTAAATTGATGTGGGCTTAGGCCCTGTGAACAGTTAATCGGGATAAATAATCGAACTTAAGCGAACTTTTGGTCTCGGGCTAAGTTATAGGATTTGTGGAGCTAAGACCATAGACCTATCTTAATTGGGCTTAGGGACTAAAAGATTTCATGTCGTTTTAGTCACGGCATTGACATGCATTCATCATGATTTTATGTGGACCTTATGTGTGGTCATTTTTGATTCCAATATAGGATATGTTAAGGTGGAATGAGCTTCGGCTTCCGTGACAATTTTTATGGCCAAGGTGAGGACTTATAAACCTTTGTATGCATTACTGCCTACAATGCTCGGTTAATTGTCTTGGTACATAAAGTGGTATTAATTGTTGGTCTTGAATGCTGTATGCATGCTTGTTTGATGTGCTTATGTTGCTATCTGCGAGTGTACTATGTTGGTGATATCTCTGATGCAGTGTGCATGATTTGTGAACTGTGTACCAGTGTGATATAATATGCCTGTCGTGCATGAGTTGTTTTGTGTGTTAAATAACGTGTTAAGTGGTTTTGTGGTTTGTGTGGTGGATTGTGGGCTGGAGGCCCGGATTTGAGATTAAGATGTTAAATCCACACAACCATGTTGAAATAACGTATGGTACAATTCTTAAAGGATAATTGTGAATAAAATACTATTATAAATTCTACTGTGGGGCTGTTGACCGGTTGGTTCGAGCGGGAAGTAATACCCCTCGGGATGGCATGCGGGTTAGCATGTGGGCCTGTGATGGCCGGTTCTACCTCCCTCCTTCTACCTCCCCCTTTCTACCTCCCTCTTTCTCTCTGTCTCTCTCTCTCTCTATGGATATGTTGGGCTTCGTGCCTGGTTTATTTGGGCTTATGCCTGGTTGTCTCATGAGACGGGACCGAGCTCGACGCACACAGTAGAGGGCCCTAAATAAAATACTTAACCTTAATAATGAAGATAATAATATAAGTAATGATAGTGATGGTTGAAGTCTGGTGATGACTGGTGTTATGTATTGTGAATTGTTGTGCTCTGTGTTTGCTGTTGCCATTGCCGGTGTACTTGTAGTTGATTTGTTTTGTATATTATTGGTTTATTTGTCTGCGGTGAGACAGTGGTTGGTCTCACCCCCTCACAGTTTTACACAGGATAGCTGATCGATGATCAGAAGAGCATATCGGCAGGTGGCGGTGCTTTCCTCTCCTCGGGTCGGATCCATAGAGTTTCACTGCATACATGTTATCTTATGTATAGTCTTCCGCTGCATACTCGTTGATGTGTAAATTGTTGAATAATTGTTCATTGATTATGTAGTTGACATTGTATCCCGGGAAGAAGGGCATTTTGGTCTTTCTACATATTATGATTAATTTGATTGGTTGTTTTGGGATACGGGTGTCCCGGGTATGATAAGGGCAATTTAGTCAATCAATAATTTATTTATAACTTATATTAATAAATTGGGACACGGGCGTTTCAACTTAATTCTCAACCCCGAAACCCGATTAAACTCCAACGAAAGCCGAACCCGTCATACCATCAACTAAATTCCATATAACCAAGGTAAAAATAATTTATTTCCTTGCTCGGAAAACCGAAAATTCCTCAAGGGCAAAATTGGAATAAAAATTTCGAAAATTCCGAGAAAAATCAAATTATGAAAATCCGGGGCGTTACAGTTCTACCCCACTTAAGAAAATTTCGTCCTCGAGATTGCAAGATAAGAACATCAAAATAGATGGGGAAACTTCTCCCGCATATGGGACTCAACCTCCCAAGTAGCCTCATTCGGAGAATGACGGCTCCACCTAACCCGAACCATCGGAATAACCCGATTCCTCAACTGTCGCTCCTCCCGAGCAAGAATCTCAACCGACTCCTCAACATAAGTCAAATCCTCAGAAACCTCCACCTCTGTCGGGGATACAACATGACTAGGATCAGACCGATAACGCCTCAGCATCGAAACATGGAATACATCATGTATGCGCGACAGCTCCTCCGGTAAAGCCAACCTGTAGGCCAGCGGACCAATCCGCTCCATGATCTCATAAGGACCAATATAACGAGGGCTCAACTTGCCCTTCCTCCCAAACCGGATAACACCTCTCCAGGGAGCAACACGGAGGAAGACTCTGTCACCTACATTGTACTCCATCTCCCGACGATGCTTATCGGCAAAACTCTTTTGCCGATCCTGAGCAGCTCTCATGCACTGCTTAACCACCTCGATCTGATCAACAGTCTCCTGGACTAGGTCCGGACCAATCACCTGTCTCAGACCTTCCTCATCCCAACAGATCGGACTACGGCACTTCCGCCCATACAAAGCCTCATAAGGTGCCATACCAATACTGGAGTGATACCCGTTGTTATAGGCAAACTCAACCAACGGTAACGTCTCATCCCAAGAACCACTAAAATTGAGCACACAGGCTCTAAGCATATCCTCCAGCGTCTGTATAGTCCTCTCTGACTGCCCATCGGTCTGCGGATGGAATGCAGTACTGAAATTCAGCTTAGTACCCAAAGCTGTCTGCAAACTCTTCCAGAAGTGGGAAGTAAACCTCGGATCCCTGTCCGACACAATGGATAGTGGAACTCCATGTAGACGGACAATACCCGAAACATACAACCTCGCCAGCTTATCCATTGTATCCGTCTGCTGAATCGGTAGGAAATGAGCTGACTTGGTCAACCTGTCAACAATGACCCAGATGGCATCATGTCGACCCCGGGTCCTCGGTAACCCGATAACAAAATCCATAGTGATATGCTCCCACTTCCACTGCGGAATAGTCAAAGATCTCATCTTGCCGGCAGGAGCCTGATGCTCGGCTTTCACCTGCTGACAAGTCATACAACGAGCCACAAACTCCGCAACATCCTTCTTCATCCCGGGCCACCAATAATGACTCTTCAAGTTCTGGTACATTTTGGTGCTACCCGGATGCATAGCATACGGCGCATTATGCGCTTCATCCATAATCCATCTCCTCAAGTCATCAACATCCAGAACACACAACCGATCACCGGTCATCAGAGCACCATCCTCCCGGACATAGAAACTAGAACTCTCTCCACCGAGAGCCTTATCCCTCAACTCTGCTAAATGAGGATCTCCATACTGCAACTCCATGATCTTATCCCGCAAGGTCGGCCGGATGCTCAAACTAGCTAACAACGCCCCAGTAAAATCCACCGCTAACTGTGCATCCAACGACCTCAGCTCCACCAAGGAAGGCAAAGCATACGAAACAGAGTCCTCATCAGCATCAACCACTCTCTTCCGGCTCAATGCATCTGCAACAACATTGGCCTTGCCCGGATGGTACTCGATAGTACAATCATAATCCTTCAGAAGCTCAATCCAGCGTCTCTGCCTCATGTTAAGCTCCCTTTGGGTCATGATGTACTTCAAACTCTTGTGATCCGTGAAAATCCGACACTTCTCACCGTATAGATGGTGTCTCCAGATCTTCAAAGCAAAGATCACAGCAGCTAACTCCAGATCATGGGTCGGATAGTTCTTCTCATGAGTTCTCAACTGCCTGGAGGCATATGCAATCACCCGACCCTCCTGCATCAACACACATCCCAAGCCCAGACCAGAAGCATCACTGAACACCGTGTACTCCACTCCAGGTCTCGGAACAGTCAAAATCGGTGCAGAAGTCAACCGACTCTTCAACTCCTCAAAACTCTTCTGACAACTGTCATCCCAAACAAAAGCACAGTCTTTCCTCAACAGCTTAGTCATGGGACCCGCTATTAAGGAAAAACCCTCAATGAACCTCCGGTAGTAACCAGCAAGTCCAAGAAAACTCCGTATCTCAGATACACTCTTCGGTGGCTCCCAATCCATGACTGCCTTAATCTTGGCCGGATCCACCTTAATACCCTCACCGGACACAATATGCCCTAAAAACGCAACCTCATCCAACCAAAACTCACACTTGCTGAGCTTGGCATAGAGTTGTTCTTCTCTCAACCTCTGCAAAACTTGTCTCAAGTGATCCTCATGTTCGGCCTTACTACTCGAGTAGACCAAGATATCATCAATGAACACTACCACAAACCGGTCCAGAAATTCATGGAAGACCTGCTGCATCATACACATGAACACTGCCGGTGCATTAGTCAAACCAAATGGAACAACCACAAACTCATAATGACCATACCGAGTGCGGAATGCAGTCTTCGGTATGTCTTGCTCTGCAATCCGAACCTGATGGTAACCAGATCGCAAGTCAATCTTCGAGAATACAGATGCACCCTGCAACTGATCGAACAAATCATCAATCCTAGGCAAAGGATACTTGTTCTTCACAGTCACCTTGTTCAACTGCCTATAATCCACACACATCCGCATACTGCCATCCTTCTTCTTCACAAACAAGACCGGGGCACCCCAAGGTGAGATGCTCGGTCTAATAAAACCCTTGTCTAACAACTCCTCCAGTTGCTTCTTCAACTCCTGAAGTTCTGCCGGAGCCATTCTGTAGGGCGGTATAGAAATAGGTGCAACTCCCGGTACCAAGTCAACAGTATACTCCACCTCCCGCTCCGGAGGCAACCCAGGTAAATCATCAGGAAAAACATCGGGAAACTCCCGAACAATAGCAATATCCTCCACACCAGGTACTGGTACCGAAGAATCGACCACATGAGCAAGAAAGGCATCACAACCCTCTCGGATCATCCTGAAAGCTTGGATGGCCGAGATACAGCACGCCGATAGAACTCTTCGTTCTCCAACAAACACCAATCTACGCCCCAACAAAGAAGATAAAGACACTTCCCTGGCCCGACAATCAACTACTGCTTGGTGTTTGGACAACCAGTCCATGCCTAAGATGACATCAAATTCTCCCAAATCCATGACAGCAAGATCAGAAGGAAAACCCTCACTATCATATTCTATCAACACATTTCTACAAACTCTATCAACAACTACCATGTCTCCAGTGGGTAAACGGACTCTTAGGGGTCTACTAAGATTATCATCTTCTATGTTATGAGTAGTCATGTATGCACGTGATACAAAAGAATGTGTAGAACCAGGATCAATTAAAGCATGTGCAAACTGACCAAAAACCGTAAAGGTACCTGCTATAACATCTGGAGCATCAGCAGCCTCCTCTCGGGTGATGGCATAAACCCTAGGAGCTGCAGCAGACTGAGTCGCACCTCCGAGGTACATTATGATACCAATTATGAATTTTGTTTAAGTGCTCCATAGAGTTAGAAACAGGTTGTGTGCCATTATAGAGTTTTCTTTAAACAGAGCCTAAGGCTCACAATATACATGATATAGCATATCAACACATATCACAGCATGGCAATAACAGCTCACAGTGTTTAACATGGCAATACAGCTCATAGATGTTATACATAGTATTTCAGCACATAAGCAATAGGCAGCATACTCAGCAGGTAGTACTATCTAACCATACCAACAATTATTCGCATACAAGTATATAAGTCTTATAGAGTCACCTTACTTATGATGGCACTCTGCCTGTCCACCACTAGTCCCTGTCGCTCCCGAGTTATGTCTCGTGCCTATACATATAGACACCATATCTCACAACGATGTTCAACTATAAAAACAACATGCATGCTCGTGGAATGCAACTAATCGTTAAACCCGGCCCAATCTATCATGCTATGAAGGTAGTTCAGGAACGAGTCCAAAGGTACACTCTCACTCATAGTTTTCGACTCCAGCATGTCATGGGCCTAAAGTTCACAGGTTTAAAGCCCAACTAAGTCCAAATCATAATCCAGCTGAAAGTTTTCATGATCGTTGGGCCTAAAGCCCACATCCCCAAATCACCATTTAACCCAAAAATGTCCATGGGCCTAAAGCACATCTATTAATTTGATCCAACCATATCATAGGGTCATAGCGCCTCGTATATGGGCCTGGGCCCTGTTGTCCTAAAATCCGCACTAAGGTTATTACCTGAGCCCAAGTTTAACTGTCCTAAGAATACTGCGTACGTCAGAAATATTCAGGCCACGTGCCACTCACTCCCCGCTCACGGTTTCCACTAAACCCGATACATCGACTTATTTGTTTAATTAAGTACATGCCATGAATGAAAAGCAAAAATACAACACATTGTGGTAATACCGTTAAATACTGGAAAAGAATCCGTCCCACCAGCACAACAATCCCGAGATGCTGAAAACACTCGAACTCGCCGAAAAATTCCTCAACAGCCCAAACAACCTCCAAAGAATTACCAAACCCGGAATTCCAAACACCAACGTTCAACGTTTCAAACTCATCTGAAAAGAGGAAAGAGTGAATCGAAGCCTTACGAGAAAGTAGATCCGTGCACGACCAGCATCAAATCCAACTCCAGTGCCTCGTTTAGATGATTCCCTACCAAAGCCGAGGCCTGTACCAAGTCCTGCAACCCGATCCATGCAGCTCTTCTCGGACAGCAACAACCCAAGCACCACAATAACGCCACTGTCGGAGAAACAAGGGCGCCGGCGAACACCAACCACAACAACTGCACAGCAACCGTGCACAACCCAGCCGCCGAACCACACAATAAAAATACCAATAAAACGAAACCAAACCAGAAAGCAAGAACAGGAGAAGAGAAGAGGAGACGAAGGCAGAGGTTTACTAGAACACGACGGTGGCGACGACTCAGCCTTGTTGAGCCTCAAGTTCTCCGCACACAGGTTCAAGCTGAGCCTCGATCTCCTCGCCCCTAACTCCCCTGTCTCACGGCGGCACACGACGAGAAGCAGGGAAGACGAAGGTTCACGATGAAGTGGCGGTGGCGAGTAGCGGCGGTCGATCCAAAGGAAGAGAGAGAGAGAACAGTTTGAGAAGAGGCGAGAGAGAGAGAAGGGGTGAGCCGAGGAAAAGAAAAGAGAAGAAGAAAGAAAAGAAAAGAAGTAGAAAAGAAAAAAAAGGGCATGGGCTAGGGTGTGGTCGGCCGAGCTGAACGATCTGTCGTTCCAATTAGGTGCGGCCAACCCACCCTGCCCAGTCAACACGCTCACACCCCATTTTTTTTTTCTTCTTAGCCAAAACGGCGTAGTTTTGACTCAAGTCCACACCCATCACTTAAAAACGTTGTAAAATCCGAATTAACCAAACGAGCTCCTAATTTAGGAGTGAAACCATCATAAAAGAGATATTTCCAAGAAAAAGGATTCAATCTCTTGTCCAAAAACTCAGAAATATCTCGAGGGTAAGAATGGAATTAAACTTCCAAAAAATTCATTAATTATAATATGAAATATCGACGCGTTACAGTTCTACCCCACTTATAAAAATTTCATCCTCAAAATTACATGACAGGAATCAAAACTGGTGTGGATACTGCTCCCTCATATAGGACTTTACCTCCCAAGTAGCCTCATTTGGAGAATGACGGCTCCATCGAACTCGAACCATGGGGATAGTACGACTCCTCAACTGCCATACTTCATGAGCTAAGATCTCAACCGCCTCCTCGACATAAGTCAAATCATCAGCAACCTCCAACTCCATAGGTGATACCACATGACTCGGATCAGACCGATAACGCCGCAACATCGAGACGTGGAATACATCGTGTATGCGAGACAGCTCCTCTGGTAAAGCCAATCTATAAGCCAGCGGACCAATCCGCTCCATGATCTCATAAGGGCCGTTATAACGAGGGCTCAACTTGCGCTTCCTCCAAAACCGGACAATACTTCTCCAGGGAGCAGCACGGAGGAAAATCCTGTCTCCTACACTGTGCTCCATCTCCCAACGAAGCTTATCAGCATAACTCCTCTGTCGGTCTTGAGCAGCTCTCATGCACTGCTTGACCACCTCAATCTTATCCAAGTCAAATTGGATTTTGACTCCTATACCTACCGTAGGACGAATCCTTATAACCCTTATGGACTAGGTTTTGATTTAATCTAACAACATATTGGACTATAATTAAACCCTTACAATAATGACCCAACTAAATAAAACTAAAGCCCACATCAATTAATCCAGGACTTGACCCAAATAAATAAAAGTAGCCGAAATTAATTGTTCCTTAACTATAAAATTCGGCTAACGCTAATAACAGTAAATAATCCAAATCTACATGGCCCACAAGTAAATAAACAACATGTCGATTGGGCCCCACTTGAATGTAATGTCACTTACTCCTCACAAGTGATCACATGGATTGTCTTCTTTAATTCTTCTCCAAGCTTTATTACATGATCTTCTTGAAGGTCCTTGCTAATCAAAGCTTGAATGTGTTAAAGCAATTGATTCTTCAGCATCCTTGAACTTTCTCTTGTGATTGGACCTTGAGGAAGCATCATGGCATCGTCACCCTCTCCAGTGGTGCTTGAAGCTTGCTTGAGTGCGTCATTTCCTCCTTCCTTAAAAGGATTCGTCCTCGAATCTGAACCTATATTGTCAAAAGGAGAAAGATCAGCAAAATTAAATGTAGCACTCACTTCATACTCACCACGTAGATCAATCTTGTATGCACTATCAATAATGTGTTCCAAGATTTGAAAAGGTCCATCCCCTCTTGCATCCAACTTGGATTTCCTTTGCTTGAGGACTCTTTCCTTCCTAAAGTGTACTCAAACCCAATCTTCAGGTTTAAATCTCAGCAACTTGCGCCCTCTATTGCCCCTTTGCACCACGTATAGGTTCTATTCCTCAATGTGCTACCTTGCCTTCTCACGTACAGATTTCACCAATTTAGCCCTTTGTTGCCAATCTGCATTCACAATTTCTTTCAAAGGAAGAGGCAACAAATCCAATGGGGTTAGTGGATTAAAACCATAAACAATCTCGAAAGGTGAATATCTAGTAGAAGAATGAATGCTCCTATTATAAGCAAACTCAACCATAGGCAACCATTCTTCCCAAGGTTTTAAATTCTTACCCACAACAACACCCTGTAGAGTACCCAAAATTCTATTTACCATCTGAGTTTGGCCATCTGTTTGAGGGTGACAAGTAGTAAAAAACAACAACTTGGTCCCCAACTTACTCCAAAGTACACGCCAAAAGTGTGATAAAAACTTAGTGTCTTTATGAGATATGATTGTCTTAGGAATGCCATGCAAACGCACTTCATCCTTAAAGAATATATCATCAATATTCATAGCACCATCCGTTTTAAGACATGAAATAAAATGAGACATTTTACTAAACCTGTCAACAAAAAGAAAGATGCTATCTCTACGTTTCCTAGCATTAGGCAGTCCAATCACAAAATCTATAGAAATATCAGTCCAAGGACTATCAGGAACAGGTAAAGAAGTGTACAAACCATGAGGTTGTACCTTACTCTTGGCTTGTCGACATGGAATGTAACCTGCACAAAATTTTTTCACAAGTTTTCATGTTAGGCCAAGATGTCTGATACGACAACACTATCAGAACAAAGCTAGATAGCACCTCCAAATCAATCAAAGTCTCCAAGATCAGCTATGAATCTTGAATACGCCACAAAGCAAAGTTGTTAAGCAACAATAGAGTAATAAAAGCTAAGAATCTTGAATACGCCACAAGCAAATCAATCAGTTGAAGTAAACACAAACCCTAAAATAAACAAGAAGAAATCAATTCTAACTTGTAAATAACCAAGGTAAGAAAGCCTCAAACTTTTATTATCAAATAGCAAGAATAATGTGTGCTTAAAATAAAACCCTAAAGACCCTATATATAGGCACCCAAGTCGGCCAAAAATGCTTCCCTTACCGACTTGGAGTTTGTCTTCTAACTCCTTGGCCAAGTCGGCCACACAAGTCCTCTATGGACTAGGTTTTGACTTTTTTAATCCATCAACATAGTGGACTAATTAAAACCCAATAAAAATAAACCCAACTAAATAACTAAAGCTCAAAAATAGTTTATGACCCAAATAACAAAATAACCCAATAAAATAAAGACCCTATGTCGATTTTAACTTATTATTTTTATATATATAAAATCAACATTTATTTAAATAAACTAAGGGGATACATCGACATGGTGCCCACATGCTCTAGTCGACTAGGCTTCTTCTCCAATGATTGAGACACATGTTGGTGTCTTCGTGGACTCCTCTCCAAGCTTGGTCATCTTGTCTTCTTGTAATTATTGATTAACCCTAGCTTGAACAAAGTGTAGCATGTGATTCTTGATCATCTTCAATCGAGCCCTTGTGATTGGTCCTTGAGGCAAGCTAATGGCGCCATCTCCTTCATTAGTTCCACTTGGTGCTCGCTTGCTTGCATCATTCCCTCCCTCCTCAAAAGGATTCGCCATCGAATCTAAACCTGCAGTATCAAAGGGAGAAAGATCAGCAACATTGAAAGTAACACTCACAGCATACTCACCATGCAGGTCCATCTTATAAGCATTGCCATTGATGCGCTCCAACACTTGAAAAGGACCATCTCCTCTTGGATCCAATTTGGATTTCCTTTGATGAGCTCCTTCTTAAAGTGCACCCAAACCCAATCTCTAGGTTCAAACCGAACAAGCTTGCGTCCATGATTAGCTCTTTGTGCCACTTTAGTGTTCTTCTCCTCAATGTGCTTTTGAGCCTTCTCATAAGTAGTCTTAACCAACTTAGCTCTTTGATGCCTATCTACATTAACAATCTCATTCAAAGGTAAAGGCAACAAATCCAAAGGGGTTAGTGGGTTAAAACTATACACAATCTCAAATGGAGAATAACCTGTAGAAGAATGAAAGCTCCTATCATAAGCAAACTCAATCAATGGCAAACAAACTTCCCAAGTTTTCAAATTCTTACCCACAACAACAAGCAATAAAGATCCTAAAGTTCTATTAGCCACTTCAATTTGACCATCAGTTTGAGGATGACAAGCAGTAGAAAACAACAACTTGGTTCCTAACTTACTCCATAAAACTCGCGAAAAGTGACTCAAGAACTTAGTATCTCTATCAGAAACAATTGTCCTAGGAATACCTTGCAAACGAACTACATCCCTAAAGAACAAATCAGCAACATGTGAAGCATCATCAGTTTTATGACAAGCAATAAAATGAGCCATTTTACTAAACCTATCAACAACAACAAAGATGCTACCACGACCTTTCCTTGTCCTAGGCAATCCAACCACAAAATCCAGAGATAAATCAATCCAAAGAACATCAGAAATAAGTAAAGGAGTGTACAACACATGAGGTTGCACCCTAGATTTGGCATGTCGACATGTGACATACCCATTACAAACCTCCTCAACATTCTTCTTCATATTAGGCCAATAAAAGTGTTCCTGCAGAATGTCAAGGGTTTTAGCAATACCAAAAAGTGACCCATCAAGCCACCATCATGAGATTCCCTAACCAAAAGCTCACGCATAGAACAAGCAGGAATACAAAGTTTATTCTCACGAAATAAATACCCATTATCCCTATAAAACTTTCGAAAACCAGATTGCTCACATGCATCATACACATTAGCAAAGTCAGGATCAGCTTTACACATGTCCTTAATATATTCAAATCCAATCAATTTATAACTAAGAGAAGAGATTAGAGCGTACCTCCTAGATAATGCATCAGCAACCACATTATCCTTACCTTGCTTATAGCGCACCACATAAAGGAATGTCTCAATGAATTCTAGCCACTTGGCATGTCTCCTATTCAGCTTACCTTGCCCTTTCAAATGCTTCAAGCTTTCATGATCAGTGTGGATTACGAATTCCTTAGGCCAAAGGTAATGCTGCCATGTTTGTAGTGCTGTCACCAATGCATAAAGCTCCTTGTCATTGGTAGAGTAATTGAGTTTAGCTCCCTTCAGCTTCTTACTAAAGTAAGCAATTGGTTTCTTTTCCTGTAGAAGAACAACACCTATGCCAATACAAGAGGCGTCACACTTAATTTCAAAAGTAGAATCAAAGTTAGGCAATTTAAGAATAGGAGCAGAACATAATTTCTCTTTCAAAGTCTCAAATGCCTGCGCATGTGCATCACCCCAGTTAAATCCAACTTCCTTTTTGACAATATCATTCAGTGGTCCAGCAATGGTACTAAAATCCTTCACAAACCTTCTATAAAAACTAGCAAGTCCAAGAAAAGATCTTACCTCAGAGATAGTAGTAGGCATGGGCCAACGTTGATCTTCTCTTGATCAACTTCTATCCCATTAGCACTAACAACATAACCAAGAAAGACAACACGATCCATGCATAATGTACACTTCTTAAGCTTAGCAAATAACTTTTTAGACCTAAGTGCATCCAATACTAGCCTAAGATGTTCCATATGGTCTTCAACATTCTTGCTATAGATCAGAATATCATCAAAATACACAACAACAAATTTTCCAATAAAATAGCGCAGGAAATGATTCATTAAGCGCATAAAAGTATTAGGTGCATTAGTCAAACCAAAAGGCATTACCAACCATTCATACAACCCGTACTTAGTCTTAAATGTAGTCTTCCATTCATCACCAATTTTCATGCGAATTTGATGATATTCACTCATAAGATCAATCTTAGTAAATATGCATGCACCACGTAATTCATCAAGCATATCATCTAACCTAGGAATAGGATGGCGATACTTTACCGTTATTTTATTAATGGCACGACAATCAACACACATGCGCCATGTTCCCTCCTTCTTTGGCACTAGAATCACAGTACAACACAAGGAGAGAGGATCTCACGAATCAGCCCCTTAGATAACAAGTCCTCGACTTGTGTTTGGATCTCCTTTGTCTCCTCCAGATTGGCTCTATATACTGGCCGGTTTGGAATTTGAGCACCAGGAGTGAAATCAATTTGATGCTCATGCCCCTCAAAGGTGGCAACTCCTTAGGTAGTTCTTCCGGAAAGACATCCACATAATCCTGTAAAAGAGAAACAACACAACTACGCAAATTTGGGTTACGGTCAGCTTGATTAAAATAAGCACCCTTGAATAAGAGCACTAACACTCCTCTCTTTTCTTCACAAGCTACTCTCAACTCTTTCATAGATGCATAGAAATTTTGTTTCTTCCTTCCCTCTTTTTTTCTCTCTTTGGTGTCGACAACGCCCTCACCTTTTTCTCTCTCTTTTTATTTCTTTTCCTCTCGTTCTGCATGGCTCTCAGTCGTCCTCTGAACCTCACTATTGGTAGTGGCGGCATCCTTCTCCTTTTGCCACTCCTCCATGCTTTTCTTTAGAAACATTTGATCTTCATACACTTCCTTTAGAGGCAATGGTGCAAGTGATACTCTCCTTTCTCCCACGGTAAAAGAATACATGTTCTTAAACCCATCATGCACTACGCGTCTATCATACTGCCATGGCCAACCAAGCAAGATATGACTTGCCTGCATTGGAACAACATCACACAAAACAGTATCAGTATATCGACCAATCGAGAAAGAAAGATAAACCTGCTTCTTCACTCGAATTTCTCCCATATCATTAAGCCATTGTAGCTTATATGGTCGTGGATGCTTTTGCCATTCTAATCCCATCTTCTCCACTAGCATAGTGCTCACAACATTGGTGTAGCTCCCACCATCAATGATCACACTACAAGTTTTATCATTCACAAGGCATCTTGTATAAAAAGTATTCTCTCTTTGCCCAACACCATCTTCCTTGACTTGAGCATTAAGAACACGCCTCGTAACATTCGATCTCCTCAGAATCTCCTCAGGATCAGCTACATACCCTGGAACATCCTCCAATTCGAGCATATCAAGTAGAGTAGGATGACTTCTTCCTCCTCATCATTAGAAAAGAACTCGCCACATTGAGCAATTATCACCCCCTTGTTTGGACATTGAGATGCAATATGTCCAAGCTCTAAGAACTTGAAGCACTTGATTTCTCTTGTAGGGGTAGCAGTATTTGGCTTGTAGGTCGTAGAGGAACTCGACTTGGATGTAGTAGGGGGTGTCTTGAAATCAGCAACCTTAGCCTTCTCCTCTTTTGGCTTCTCTTGTTGCCTCCCATCCCTTACAGTCCACCTTGAATTCCAATTGGATGAATAAGAAGCAGAATAAGAACTCCTCGGTGCTTTTTCCTTCAATTGCTTTTCTATTTTGATGGCAGTCGCCAACTTCTCCTCTATGTCTAAGCAGTTTTGCAAATCAACAAGGTGAGCAACTTCCTTGTTCATTCCAGCAAGAAATCTTGCCATAGTGGTCTCCTTATCCTCATCAATGTTTGCTCGGATCATGAGCTTCTCCATCTCCTTGTAATACTCTTCAATGCTCCTAGATCCTTGGCGCAATGCTTGGAGCTCTAATGCAACTCCCTATAGTATGATCGGGGAACAAGTCTCTTACTTAGGATCCTCTTCAAATCCATCCTGCTATCAACAGGATCCTCCCCAAGGTGCAATCTGTCACCTTCAAATTTATCCCACCAAACCAAAGCATAATCAGTAAACTCAACCACAACTAATCGTACCTTCTTTTCTTCAGAATAATTGTGGCAAGCAACGATTAATTCCACTCTCTTCTCCCACTTGAGATAGATTTCTGGTTCTTCCTTTCCTTGGAAAGAAGGAATTTTAAGCTTGATGCTCCTAAGATCATTATCTCCACGATCTCTTCGGTCATCCCTCTCACGCCTCCCATATCTACCATCCTCACAGTCATCTTCATCATCTCCATCATATAATTGACCTCTTCTAAGCGGTGGTAGGTTGACTCCTCCTCCTCTCCTAAGTGGTGGGAGAAGTTGGCGTAGGTTGACTCCTCCTTCTCTTCTAAGTGGTGGGGGAAGTTGGCGAACTCTTGCAGCAGCAGGGCGATTAACTTCCTCAACATCATCAACAACAACTCTGGGCTCCTCCCTAGCTTGTTGATTGCGTGGGGGTTGATCAACAGCTGGTGCTTCCTCGCTTGGCGCCACCCTTGCAGTAGAAAGCTCTTGAATGGATTGCGCTTGTTGATCCATTCTAGTGCTCAGCTCCTGTGACCTCCTATCCATCTTGTCATTCATCTCATCAAAGTGAGCATCTATTTGTTCAAAGAATCTCTCCAACGCCTCCATAGATGCGGACGTCTCCACACCAGTATTGCTTCCTCATGATCCAACCATGATGTAATACCTACAAGAAAGTTATTAGTAATAAAAGCTCCTCACGTGTATCTCTCGTGTTTGTCTCTAGTGGCAATTTGATGAAACACTCAACTTTTACCTCTCTTGAAATCTCACTTTGTTTATTCTTTGGGAACAACAAATCTTATCAAATAATAAACAAACCTGCAACACTTCAAGAAAGAGTCAAAGATTTCCTATCAAGAAAATAGACAATTCAACTCTAGAGGCAAAATTAACTCCTGAAAGAAAAGATAGTCACACACAAAGAACAAGAAAATTGAATGTAATGATTCTTGTAGTAATTGAACAATAAGAGACATAGATTGCTCAGTTTAGAAAAGCTGATAGAAAACACAACAAATAAGCAGAATCAGAGAAAGTTACCCAACTAGATACCCTAAGAACCCGCGAAAAGTATCCTTATCAAGCAACAATTCCTGCAATTCGCACACACTTGCCGAATTCTCCAAACAAACAACAAGTTGATTTCCCTTTTTTTTTTATCTAATTTGTTGATTTCAACAACAACAGAAACAACAAATTCAATGATTTTCAATTCCCAAGTAAATCGTCTACTCCAGCAACAATCCACAACTTCTCTCTTTTTGTTTTTTAATACTATGGTAATTGAAATCGACTAAAGCTCTAATAAAAGAAAAACAAATCGAAAATCTTTATATATATATATATATATATATATATAATTCGGCAACTAAAACAACTCAAGAACAGAAAAGAAATTGCAGAAAAGTAAAGGGATACGCAGTTGAAATTGATACCTAGCTCCGCTACCAAGATGATACGGCAACACTATCAAAACAATGCTAGATAGCACCTCGAAATCAATCAAATTCTCCAAGATCAGCAACCAATTCAACCAAATTAGGGTTTCAGCAATTACCTCTATCACCACAAAACAAAGCAAAGTTGTCAAGCAACAATAGAGTAACAAAATCTAGGAATCTTGATTATGCCACAAGCAAATCAATCATTTGATAAGTAAACATAATCCCTCAAATAAACAAGAAGAAATCAATTCTAACTTGTAAATAACCAAGGTAAGAAAGCCTCAAACTTTTATTATCAAATAGCAAGAATAATGTGTGTTTAAAATAAAACCCTAAAGACCCTATATATAAACACCCATGTCGGCCACAAAAGCTTCCCTTGCCGACTTGGAGTTTGTCTTCTAACTCCTTGGCCAAGTCGGACACACAAGTCCTCTATGGACTAGGTTTTGACTTTTCTAATCCATCAACATAATGGACTAATTAAAACCCAATAAAAATAAACCCAACTAAATAACTAAAGCCCAAAAACAGTTTATGACCCAAATAACAAAATAACCCAATAAAATAATGATGCGGACACTCAAGGAACAGCTGGCGAGTTGGTGTTGCCCAGGGGTCCAATTACACGGGCTCGATCCAAGAAGATCAAAGATCAATTGCAAAGACAAGTTCAGGCATTACCAATTCTCGAGTTGCAAGAAGATCGAGTAGTCAAGATGGGAGAAGAGCTTATGAAGAAACCCACGTGCATCACTGTGTGGGAAGGAATAGAAGAGGCCTAGAGACAGTTGACCTCAATGGGCCACACTAGGGCCATGTCGACATATAAGTAGTTTTCTTATTAGGGTTTGACGAATTTTTATAATTAAATTTTTTTATAATTTCAGCATGGGTTTTATTTATTTTATTATGTTGGGTCAAGTCCATTATTAATTAGTTGATTAATGTGGGCTTTAGTTATTTGGGTTTTTAATTGTAAGGTTTTCAATTAGTGTCCAAGTTATGTGGGCTCAATTAAAATCCTAGTCCATCTAGTAATAGGAGAGGCGGCAACTAAGGTTAAGTTTTGAGGAGGTGGCCAACTTGTGTGAGGAGGTAGCCGACCTAGGGGTGTTGTGATCTCCTACAAATAGAGTCTTTAGGGTTCATTGTTAAATAGATTATTTGAGAAATAAAAAATTCAGAAAAAGCTTGAATAATCTCACATCAAGAGAGGAGTCTCTTTGCTTGATTTTATTTTAGGGATTTTGCTAACAATTGCAGGTAGTGATATTTGCTATTGTGATTCATATTCCTTTGTGCTTTTGTTTCTTTGTTGTCTAGCATCGAGAGATTAGGAGGTGGAGGGGCTATCGCGTCCATCTGTTACCTGTGAACACCCAAATTTGACCCACAGAAATTTTACTAAATTAGACTTTGCACATGTGTAGACTTAGGATCAATGAGATGATTTGGTCCAAGGTTGAAGCATGATATGAATTTTAATTTAGTAGAATCAGTGTATTTTGATGACATAAACCTTTATGCACTTAAATCCTAGGATTAATGAGATGATTTAGCCTTAGGATAAAACATATGATAAGATTTATTTGCATTAAGATATATTTGGGCCTTTTTTTATTTGTTTTTACCTGATAATAATGAGATGATTTATTCTTGGGTTAGGAATGAATTTAAGGGCCCAAATTAATTATTTTCCAGAGTTTGTCCAGTCCATTAACACATTTCTTGCAGATCAATTTTAGCTCTGATTTTCATGGAAAATCAGAGTTAATTATCATTTAATTAGATTATGTGTTTTTGGTATGATTTTGGGTGTTAATGGGTAATCTTTTGATTATGGAATGATTTTAGGGAGTAATGACCAAGTAGTTGAGTGATTTCTGGGTAGGTAGATTTCTGGTGAAACGCGGGGCGACCGGTGGCCATCTCGCGAAGACCGCCAGCTGCCGGCGAGCATCCACACAAGACCGCCGGCAGTGGCGGTCATGCAGTGGATGACCGCCGGCAATGGCGGTCATCTCCCTCCAGAATCCTCGATTTTTCCGATTTTGTTTCTTTTTCGATCCTACGTGGTTTTGGACCAGATTTTCGGGCATAATCTTCACGATTAAGTAGGTCCACACCCCTAGGCTTCCCAGAACACTATAAATAGGACCCCTCACATACATTTCAAAGGACACAACATTCTTCACATACACACCCATAAGCTCTTCTTGCTTGGAGAAACTCTACCTCTCCAAGCCTAGAAATATTTTCTAAGGCAGAAACTCTGGAGGATTTTTGTGGGGAGCAACAAGCAGTAGTCTAGCAAGGAGGAGTCAAGAAGAGGATCAACCATAGAGCTAAGGAGTGGCAAGAAGGTGGGTGTAGAACTCAACCCATTACAAGGAGCTAGAGGAGGGCTACACAAGGTAATCCTAAATTCCTTTTTGATTGATTGTGGCTGATTGATTGCTGATGCTTTTGATGATGTAAGTGGCCGATTAGTGCCATGTTTAGAACTATGTGGCTTTAACCCTGGTCACTCGGGTACGTAGGTAGTCTCGGTTTCACAACGGGATGCAAGCCAAGTCTTTTCCTCCCCCCCTTTCTTTGTTTTCCACGTTTGCATGCTTGCACACTCACACAAGGCGCATTTTTCTCTTTGATTGCACAAGATTTTGACCAACATGGATGGGTGCCTAACACCTTCCCATCCGTGACGAACCCCCGATCCCATATCTTTGGTTCTCCATGACCATGTTGCCTAAGGAGTCATTTGAGGGTTTTTCCTAAGTTTTGTCCCTAATAACACTTAGGTGGCGACTCCAATGATGTGGGATTGATCTGAGGAAGAAGGTGAAAGGAATAGGTGAATAGGCCCAAGTGATTTTGGGTCGGGTATTCACAGTTGGCGACTCCGCTGGGGAAGTAGTGGGTTTAAGAAATCTCGTGCAATCATAGAGCTTTGTGTGCCTTTTTATTTGTCATCATAAGTGCCCCGCATTCATGATGATTTATGTGAAGCCTTTATCGTAAGAGGGCGAGGGAAGCCAAGTCCACCACATACTTTCTTTAAGTGATGGTGGCTTGCATGAACCCGTTTCTCGATGCTTAGCAATGATGGGGATTAACTGGCCTCGGACCTCACGCGATATCCATTATCACATGTGAGTAGGTCAACCTATTCCCTAGCGGCAACCTTTTGGCCCCCAACCAGCTACATACCCTGAGCATCTTATGCATTGTGAATCAATAAGTGGTACTTGCATTTGTGTGGATCTTGTCGTGTGTTGTACATATGTGTTATATCTTGTTATTTTGGGATCCGAATTTATGCATACCTGGGGTTTGAGGAAGGAGAAAAGGAAGGTCATCATCCATGGCTATCAAAGGGGATGTTGCCCCTTGACCCTGCCCGCTAACCGACTAGCGAGACCGCCGTGCTAACTCTGTGTAGGGTGTTATATTACGTGATTTGGGTTTATGAGTCTAATAAAGGAACCCTAAGTAACTATGCATGTCTAAGCCAAGGATAAGCTTTTGGTGTTGTCTCCCAGTTGACGCGTATGTTCAGTCAGTCTACCTTGTATTAGGGATTTACATCTGCATACATTAAGCATTGCATGTTTTTCATAACGTAAAACACGAATTCGAGTTAGGGTGGCTTACTTTTTCAAATTCTGAATTCTTTTAGCTTGAGTCTTAGAAAAAGGAAGAAATGTTTTGAAAGACCAATGAAACATGTTTTGCAAATGTATCCCGTCACATTTTCTCACTATTTCCAAGTATCTTCAAAGAAAACAAAGCTCAAGTCTAGGATCCCTAATGGCCATGAACTCTGACATTAGAATTGAACCCTTAGGACACCAGGGGTGGGTAGTGCGTTAGTCGAAAGGGGATGGTGAAGATGTTAGGGATGATGGCTACGTCACAAGGCGACGACCCTAGTAGAAAGGAGGACAGTGAAAATATTAGGAATCTGGGAGGTATCCTGAGGTGAAAGGTGAGAGGAAGGCAGAGTCAATGATGAAGCATCAGCTTGAGACACCGACGTAACTTTGGGCCTTCTCGTGACAGGAGATGTAAGCCCCATCATCTACGGCAGAAGAAGGGAGGTGGGGCGGCCTGGTTGGGCCTTCTTCAAAGACACATAAGCCCTAATTGTTGACTTATGAACCAAGATGAGATGAGAAGCTGAGATGAGGAACCAAATTGAAGAAGCCAGAAGGATGAGCTAAGTTGACATATCGAGATCTTACTATTGGGCTTTCTTGTGAGAGGAGATGTAAGCCCCAGTAATTATGGTAGGAGAGATGAGGTGACGCGATTGAGCCTTCTTCAAGAACGCAAATGCGAGCCCCAGTTCTTACCTGTGAACTAAGTTGATGAGCCAAGATGAGAAGCTAAAAGAAGAATCATACAGTGAGAACTAAGCCGACAAGACGAGCCGATGGACTAAACTGACGAGATACATTGATGAGCAGAGTTGAGGTATCGAGTGGAGACATTTCTATGGGGCCTTCTCGCGAAAGGAGATGCAAGTCTTAGTATTTATGGCAGGAGAAGCATGATGAGATGCTAAGTTGGGAGCCGAGGAACCGGGATGCAAAACTCAGGCCGAGTATGCAGTCTAAGATAAACCAAGGGAGGCCTTCCCATGGGGGGAAATGTAAATCCCAATTTTGGAGGAACAATGAAGAAGAACGCGAGAAGAAGATGAGATGAGACGAGGCGGTAGAGGTGATGTATTCTGAGGGACCACTCAATGACATGGAAAGGTGGAAGAGAAGTACAAACATGGGGAGAATTGATTAGAGACCACAGGCCCAATTGTTAGGTATGGATAGAATGATGACCGAGGATAGGGAGAGGCGGCATAGGTGCTCTTTAGAGTCTAGAAGTTTGGTTGAGTAAAAAAGGGGTGATAGTGGAATCCTATTCTTCAACAGTCAACAGTGTCATTGTTTATACTGTGATTTTTCATATAAGGAATAAAACTTTGATTTCCTTATCTTGTGTATATGTGGCATCATACATGGCTTCATGATACTCCATTGGATCAATCTAGGGGACCACAAAACGAACTACGGAGACCTGATTCTGTGGATATAATCCGACACTACACATATTCGACCAACCCCAGCTGATTCCTAAACACTCACCCGCACTAGCCTTCAAACACATACCCATGTCAACACCTATCAAACCATCCTCCATTTTGACCCCATCATACCCACCATGAACACTTGCCTAGAAAAATTGCTTCCCAAAAATAAACCTGGCTTCTAAGTGAGTTATGTCTAATTGCACCTGCTTAAAGAAGATGTCACCCTCCTAAAAAAAAAAAAGAAAAAGAAAAAGAAAGGAAAAGAGAGAAGGGGGCACCCTCTAGATCACAATCCACGAAAACGGTCTAGGCGATGGTGTTTCCCCGAAGAAAAAAAAATGAAAAGAAGAGGGAGAAAAGCGAGGAAGGAGATGACATTGGTGCCCAAATGTTGATTCACTATCCATCATCAGAAATCAGGAGGAAAAAATTTTAATGAAGAAGACAAGTGTTCCCCCATCCGATCTTTCACCTTAAACACCTCGAACCAAATACCGACCCTACCAAATACCTCAAGCCAAACACGACATCCACAGATACGTAGGTAATCCGGAAACGGGTCCGGTCTATAAATATTTGGTTCCCAGATTGATTCAATGGAAAGAATGGAGTCATTGTCTCATAGACATGCTACACTGTTGATTGTATTCAGGCCTCTTTTGTAGTCATAAGGCTTCTCTTTTTGACTTGTATTTTATGAAGTTATCAATCGAGTCCACCTCTCTTACAAAGATTTATTGTGAATCCGGTCATCATGAAGCACATCTCTCCAATAGTCTCTTAGACATAGCTCAGCTAGACGGTTCTAGATTAAGGTTGAAAGTTCACCTCTCCATTAGTCGTCCGAATACACCCAGCCTGAGTGATCTCGATCTTGCCCAAACTCCATGGTCTCAGCATTCTGTGCCTATGGCTGCTATCCCCACGATGAGAAAAGAAGAAAGAGAAAGAAAAAGAAAAGAAGAGTCTGCTAGGCTGAAAACCCGAAAGGGCGGTCTAGGCAAAAGTTAGGACAAGCCTGCTAGGTTGAAAACCCATAGGGGCAGCCTAGGCAAAAGTTAAGGCTAAAAGGAAATTGGGGGTAGTAGCCAATAACAAAGGGCATCCATGGAGTAGACGATTTCACTTTCAAGATGATTCACTTGGGTGGTCATGGACAAGCATCTAGGCACATTGCCTCTATCTGTTTTTTAAGGGGTATCCACTCATCCATTGATTTCGTGTTATGGGTCTTCATCTACCAAACCTTTTCAACAAGGAATGTTCACCCCTGGGGCCCTAAGTAGACTTGAATGAGTTCATGGCCATTAGGCACCTTTCTCTTTGAGACTTTTGTGTTTTTGATGAGAAAACTCGCTCTTTATCAAATTGCTTAACTTCACCCTTGGCCTGAATGATTTTCAAAGCTCATGCATCATCTTAGGGGCACTTGCATTCGAACATTTCTTGTAGGAGAGGATAGAATTCGCACTCAAATGCATCATCCAAACACAATCATGCAGAGGTAGAAAGAATTTGCATTCAAGAGGAAAACACGACATTGTAGAACTAGGGGGCATTTACATTCAAAAGAAGCGGTGACACACCAACAAACATATAGAAACTAGGGGCATCCCCATGCATCGAGAAGATGACACATTTAGACATGCTCATGCATCACTCACACATAGAATATAGATTCCCTGAGAAGGTAGATTTGGCTAAAAACAAGTGATCAATGAAGGTGACAACACCATAAATTCATCGCTTGATGTACTTACATTTCCTGGGATTGACGACTAGAGGGCATGGCATGTCCAAATCTTTTGATGACTTTGTTTTGTAGAATAACCGATGCACCATGAGCACACCCGAGATACACAGTATAGACTCTAGGGGCACGTCATACCCCGATTTTTGGTCAAGCTAATTCTACACTAATTGTTGGTTTGTTGAATCACCAAATTTACTTACACAAGGGGATGTTACGCTTGGGATTTCGATTATTGAGTTGTTCTTCTTGTACAAAAAGGGCATGTCATGCCTCGGTTTTTGTGATCTCGTTAAGTGAAAGGGGCATGTCACGCCCCAATCTTTGCTAAGCTTGAGTCTAGATGGATTTACATACCAAGGGTATACCATGCCATGTACCATGAAGTTGACTCGTGAGTATGGGCATGAGGTGCCCCGAGGTGACTATTAAACTAATGATTTGTGGAGTCAATGTGTAGTGGTACGACATGTGCCCCGGATTAGTTGTAGAAAGTTTGTGCTTTGGGCATTCTCCATGAGTTGTAAGGCCTAGTTTTTTAGTTCAAATTTGAGAAGGGATTGAGAGTGTCCAAACCATCAAATCCAATTTATGGTTGTGGACTTGAAGGGTCTGGGATGATTTTCAAAAAACCGGGGCCATGCCACCTCCTTTTGTTGATTTGATATTTTAAGGGATATGAGGGATTCTAACTCTACACTGATGATTGACTTAGAAACGGGATAGGCCATGCCCATGTTATGAAATTGATTTGTAATTGATAGGCATGGAGTGTCCCGATGAGATGACTCAATTTAAAGGTTCAAAGTCAATGTGTAATGGTATGATGTGTCCCGAGTAAAAAACAAGCAACATATCTAAAGGCATGGTGGTCCCTAGCTTTTTATCGCTGTTCGTCATTCTTAATGAGTTGTAAGACCCAATTCTGGTACAAAGGGGCAAGGGGCATGCTACCCCATTTTGATTGATTTCCAGGGGCATGGCGGGCCCATTCATTTGACTAAGGCTGAAAAGATGAAGATCACATGTGTTTGCACACTAAACCACAACCTTTAGAACCATGATGAGATACTGGGGGCATCCACCCCACTTTTGGTCTATATGTCTCAAGGGACACGGCACATCTAAGTAAGTGACCTAGGGGCATGGGATCCAGGCATTCCAATTGTGAGGTGACATCTTATGTTGAGAGAACCGAACCAGGAATGATACTCGATCATGAGTATAGGATCCAGGTAACCCACCCATACATGTGAGATAACCCCGAGAGCGTAAGATGTCTAATCAATCCCGAGAGATGAGAGGACCTAGTCGACCCGGCCATGAGGAAACCTGCGAGACAATGCTGAGTGGACCCAGACACACATCCAGCTTGAGTATATGAGTCAACCTGGTCAAGCCCATAGCAATCCAATCAAAAGCCAAAGTCAGGTCTTTGCAAAGAGAGGAATCCAACAAGAGAAAGCCCAATTAAAAGCCAAAGCCCAGCCTTTGCAAAAGAGAGGGTCCATGTCAATCCCTAGAGATAAGAGAGCCCAATTAAAAGCCAAAGTCTGGCCTTTGCAAAGAAAAAGTCCAGTCAACCTCGAGTGGTGAACCCCGTCGAATGCCAAAGCCCAGCCTTTGCAAAAGAGAGGGTCCAGTCAGCCCCGAGCGATGAGAGAATCCAAAGCCAAAGCCCGGTCTTTGCATAGAAGGAGTCCAATCGAAAGCCAAAGGCCTAGTCTTTGCAAACCTGGGGATGTTAGGTGTCCAGTCAACCGAGTCATAAGAGAATGCCTGCTTCGAATTTGGGGAGCCCGAGAGATGAGAGATGATTGAGCCCAGTCAATAGAATACCCAATTTTTGCACCTTGGGAGGTAAACCCAATTAGAAGAGAGGTATGGGATCCAGTCAAAACTAGAGAACCCAGCCATCAGAGGCCCAGATAGGAAAAAACATAGACATGAAATAGCCCAGTCAAAGACGTAGACCCAGTCTCCGCAAGATGAGAGAGCCCAGTTAGAAGAGAGATGAAGGAATCCGAATTAACTAACCTCACAGACCTAGTCATGAGAGAGACCAGAGAGGAGTGAACCCAATCAAAGGAGAAGATGAAGAAGCCCAGTCAAAGCCAAAGACCAATTCTTTGCAAACCCGAGGGATTCTAGTTAAGAGAGAAGTGAGGTATCCGGACCCAGGTGTCCAGACATGAGTAGAACCAAAAAGGAAAATAACCTAGCCATAAGAGATCCAGACCTAGGTGTCTAAACATGAGAACCAGTAAGCCAAGCGACCAGACCCTGCAAACCTTGAGAATAAGCCAACCTTGAGACATGCATGTCAGAAGCCGGGAACCCTATTCTCGCAAATGATGAGATGAGGAGACTAGATGAAAACCAAAAAAACCTCCGCATGAGGTAACTCCCAGACAAAAGATGAAATGCCCAAACCTCGGTATGAGGTAATGCCCAAACTTAAGATGTATCTCGACACGAGGTAACAACTCAGACATAAGGTGAACCTCGGCGTGAGGTGGACACAAGGTAAAATACGCAAACCTCGGCTTGAGGTAACAACCAGACTATGACAGTCAGGCCAACGACGAGATAGATAAGACGATTCTACCACCTCGGGATGAGATGATTCCCGAGAATATGGGATGAGATGATTCCCATAAACCGAGGGCCAGTCCCTCAAACCTCAGGATGAGATGATTCTTGAGAAATCTAGGATGAGATGATTCCTAGAAATCGAGGGCCAGTCCCTCAAACCTTCGGGATGAGATGATTCCCGGAGTGGAGCATGGAATACTCCAAACCATAGCACACACCACGAGCATCAATCATTCAAATTTGGTTGTTCTTGTCTTGCGTTGTTTCGTCCTTAATTCATAAGGACTCATCAACGAAGGGCATCTGTGAACACCCAAATTTGACCCACGGAAATTTTACTAAATGAGTCTTTGTACATGTGTTGACTTAGGATCAATGAGATCATTTGGTCCAAGGTTCAAGCATGATATGAATTTTAGTTTAGTTGAATCAATGTATTTTGATGACATAAACTTTTATGCACTAAAATCCTAGGATTAATGAGATGATTTAGCCTTAGGATAAAACATATGATAAGGTTTATTTGCATTAAGATATATTTGGGCCTTTTTTATTTGTTTTTACCTGATAATAATGAGATGATTTATTCTTGGGTTAGGAATGAATTTAGGGGCCCAAATTAATTATTTTCCAGAGTTTGTCCAGCCCATTAACACACTTCTTGTAGATCAATTTTAGCTCTAATTTTCGTGGAAAATCAGAGTTAATTATCATTTAATTAGATTATGTGTTTTTGGTATGATTTTGGGTGTTAATGGGTAATTTTTTGATTATGGAATGATTTGAGGGAGTAATGACCAAGTAGTTGAGTGATTTCTGGGTAGATTAGGGGTTGATTACGCGGTAGGATCGAATCAGGCCTGAATTAGGGGGATTGGGGGCTCGAAAAGGAAAGAACGGGTGAAACGCGGGGCAACTGGTGGCCATCTCGCGAAGACCGCCAGCTGCCGGCGGGCATCCACAGAAGACCGCCGACAGTGGAGGGCATGCAGTGGACAGAATCCCCGTTTTTTTCGATTTTGTTTTTTTTCGATCCTACGCAGTTTTGGACCAGATTTTCGGCCATAATCTTCACCATTAAGCAGGTCAACACCCCTAGGCTTCCCAGAACACTATAAATAGGACCCCTCACACACATTTCAAAGGACACAACATTCTTCACATACACACCCATAAGCTCTTCTTGCTTGGAGAAACTCTACCTCTCCAAGCCTAGAAATATATTCTAAGGCAGAAACTCTAGAGGATTTTCGTGGGGAGCAGCAAGCAGCAGTCTAGCAAGGAGGAGTTAAGAAGAGGATCAACCAATGAGCTAAGGAGTGGTAAGAAGGTGGGTGTAGAACTCAACCCATTACAAGGAGCCAGAGGAGGGCTACACAAGGTATTCCTAAATTCCATTTTGATTGATTCTGGCTGATTGATTGCTGATGCTTTTGATGATGTAAGTGGCCGATTAGTGCCATATTTAGAACTACGTGGCTTTGACCCCGGTCACTCGGGTACGTAGGTAGTCTCAGTTTCACAACGGGATGCAAGCCAAGTCTTTTCCTCCCCCCTTTTCTTTGTTTTCCACGTTTGCATGCTTGCACACTCGCATAAGGCGCACTTTTCTCTTTGATTGCACAAGATTTTGACCCAACATGGATGGGTGCCTAACACCTTCCCATCCGTGACGAACCCCCAATCCCATATCTTTAGTTCGCCATGACCATGTTGCCTAAGGAGTCATTTGAGGGTTTTTCCTAAGTTTTGTCCCTAATAAAACTTAGGTGGCGACTCCAACGATGTGGGATTGACCCGAAGAAGAAGGTGAAAGGAATAGGTGAATAGGCCCAAGTGATTTTGGGTCGGGTATTCACATTACCTAGCACGGATTGTTAGGAGGTGAAGAACAACGGTGCATAAAGTGTGCACGATTGGTGGTGATTTGAGATCGGGACAATCTTAGATACGGAGGTGCTTCTGGGGCCGGCTAGGTGTGTTGTCGTATCAATTTTGGTAGCGGCGCTCAGTTTCTCAAATCAATCAACTATCCTTTAATTTTTTTTGTGTTTATTGTTTCTTTCTGCCGAATTATTATATGTATATATAAAAAAAGTGTCGAGCACTGTTCATCACACTGTTCATCGTACTGTTCTTCGTACTGTTCATCGCTGTTACTATTTTGGCAGCAAATTATAAAAAAAAAAAAATTCGGTTGATTTGTTGATAACCAGATTGTTTTGTAGGAATTCGGGAAAAGTTCTCACCCGAATTGGATCTTAAGTTTTCTTTCAGTTTGTTGTGTTGATAGAAGATTTCTTGCGTTGGGTGATATTGTTTCATATTGCTCGATTGACTAAAAATCTACACATACAAATTGTTCTTCTTATGTGTGTTTTCAGTTCTTGAATTGAGTTAATCTTGCCTCTAGTTTTTGTGAAGCTTGTCGTTTTCTTGTTAGGAAGTTCATTGATTCTATTGAATATGTGGCAATTTGTTATTATCTGCGATTTGTTTCTGGATCCTAACAAATAAAAACCTAGCAAGGGACAAGAGAGTGAGTGAAACACAAGAGAGGGTGAGGTAATTTTTCAAGAAGATGTCGCAGTCACCAAAAAGCCATGAATCGGAGAGCAGTCGGCAAGACGGGCAAGGGGAATCATTACAATGGAGGGCATTGAGAGATGAGGTAGTCCGTCTCAACAACAAATTGCTCGAAAAATCCAACGAGCTAGCCGAGTTCAGACGCATACATAGAGACGACATGGCAGAGCTGAAATGCTTACTTGCAGGTTTGGCCGTTGGGTTTGGTAACATTGACTCTATCCCATCCATTGAACATGTCTTACTTGTTGATAATCTCAAATACAATCTGCTTAGTGTTAGTCAACTATGTGATAAGGGATTTAAAGTTACTTTTGAAGCTTCTAAATGCTTAGTTATTTCAGTAGATTAAAATGTGGTTTTTACTGGTACCGGAAAAGGGAATATCTACTCTATATCCTTTGATAATGCTACTAACTCTGAGCTTAAGTGTTTAAGTGCAAGAACATAAACACCAACCTTGTGGCACAAAAGGCTAGGGCATGCCAACTTGGACCTCATTTCCAGATTTTCAAACAAGATGTTGGTAAAAGGTTTACCCGCAATGAAATTTGAAAAAGAAGCTACATGTCAGCTTGGTGTTCAGGTTAAAAGTTCCTTTAAACCCAAGCATGCTATCTCTACATCTAGACCTCTTGAATTGTTGCATATAGATTTGTTTGGACCTATGAGAACCATGAGTATCGATGGTAAAAGATATATTTTTGTCATTGTTGATGATTACTCAAAATATACATGGGTTATATTTCTTGCTCATAAGGATCGTGCATGTGATGAGTTCAGTACTCTTGTTAGACGATTACAAAATGAAAAAGGATATAAAATTTCAAAAATAAGAAGAGATCATGGAGGAGAATTTGATAATCTTGCCTTCAATCATTTCTGTGAGCAAAGTGGCATAGTACATACTTTTTCGACTCCTAGAACACCTTAACAAAATGGAGTGGTTGAAAGGAAGAATCAAACTTTGCAAGAAATGGCTAGAACTATGCTTAATGAGCATAAGTTACCAGCATATTTCTGGGCAGAGGATGTGAACACAACATGCTACATTTTAAATAGAGTCTCTATGCGTCTTATAATTGAAAAAACACCCTATGAGATATGGTATGAGAAGAAACCAAATATTTCTTACTTTCAGGTTTTTTGGTCTAAATGCTATATACTGAATACAAAGAATAACCTTGATAAGTTTGAGGCAAAATCTGTTGATGGCATTTCTCTTGGATATTCTACAACCAGTAAAGCATATCATGTCTATAACAAGATGAATATGGTTGTTGAAGAAACCATACATGTTTTTGATGAAACTGACCCATGTGATCTAAGTATTGAAGATGATGCAAATGTTATTCCTAAAGCTCAACCACAGGTTATTAACATTGATATCCCATCTGATGAAAAGGATGAGGAACTAGCTGTATTAGTTCCACATGATGCATCACAACAACAACATGATAATATGCCAGATCTAGTTGGGGAAAAGCCAAATGTCACTACACAAGCTTCAACTTCACAACGCACTCCTCGAAATATCAGAGCACCTAGAGGACTCTCAACTGATGCTATTCTTAGTGATATCACCAGAGGAGTAACCACAAGGTCATCCATAAATTAATTATAACCACTTAAAGCGCCCGTATCCCAAAATAACAAATTAAATTAATTATAACATGTGAAAGGACCAAATTGTCCTTCTGCCCAGAATACGATATCAACAACATGATTATCAATGTACAATTATACAATAAATTATACAAGTACACGAGTATGCAGCGGAAGACGAAAAAAACATAAAGTGACATGTGTGAATTGAACCCTATGGATCCGGCTCGAGGAGGAAAGCACCGCCACCTGCTGAAATGCACCACTGCTCAACGAATAATTAACCTGTAAAAGACGTGAGGGGGTGAGACCAACCACTGTCTCACCGAAAACAAATAAACTGTAGTATACAGAAACAAATCAACTGCGAATACACCGAGCTCAACAGAAAGGCAACAAACACATCACAAGGTGATTGACCAACATCGAGTTAATTATCCGTTTTATTAAGTCATTGGGCCCCCGCTACTATGCATGCTAATCATCTATCCTGAGACTCGGCCGATACAATCACAGTATCCAAAGAGCCGGCAATACCGCACATGCTCACAGGGCAGCCCGCATTTACCACACGGCGTACCCTCTAACAAAACAAAATCCCGCACAGGTCACCGGATAGACTAGCAACATTGCATAACAATGATTAATATGGTGATCTACATCAAGTTTTATCTTGAATCATTAAACCTGGCACTAACCTGTACCGACATTGTGCATCATTATCATATTTATCACAACAAGGCCCGAGGCCTAACAACACCGTGCACCAGCATACGTCCAAAGCATATCACAAGTCACCGAGATATCACATAGAGCACATCATAGTTCATCAGCAACATATCAACGAACATAGTGGCGAAAAACACAGTCTACAGCCAAGCAAGTTATCACAGCAACAACCAAAACAACAATTCGAATACCGCGGGCAGTAACCGCATACTGAAGTTTATAAGTCCTCATCTGGAACGCAAGAATCACTTGGAAAGCCGACACGTATTCAGCTACCCTACAAATATACCCATTGCCTAAACAAATATTCACGTGTCACTAAAACATGTTCACAATTCATTATGCAATGCAATTATGTACTTCACTATTACAGTTTACAGGCAATGACCCCTAACCCCAACGAGACATATAAGGAATATAAAACGCCCGTAACCCAAAACAACCAATTTAATTAATTATACAAAAGAAATGACCATACTACCCTTTTGTCCCCTAGTTACGATATAAACCACAAATGAATCGAGAAATCAATATACAAGCCAAGGTAAACAAAACTGGATCCAAACAGAAACCGGCTCTATGCGAGCCCAACTCCCAATACCAGAAATGTTAGCTATGACACAATCATCATCAATTTTATTATAAATTATATAATAAATTATACAAGGTAAAATGAGTATGCAGCGGAAGACAAAATAACATAAGAAACATGAATACAATGCACCCTATGGATCCGACCCGACGAGAGGAAAACACCGCCACCTGCTGATATGCACCACTGCTCAACGAGCAGTTAACCTGTAAAGGATGTGAGGCGGTGAGACCGACCACTGTCTCACCGCAAACAAATAAACCAGGGTATACACATATACAAGTCAAGCACAAATACACTGGTTTACGTCATCAAAGCCATAGTGCACAAAGCTAGTCACCATCAGTGCACATCACAAGTTATTCATGGAATTTTTATCCCAAGTGAGTATTTCATCATCTTGTATATGATTGTTAAGAATTGTAGGAGTTGTACATTTTATTATTAGGGCCCTCTACTGTGTGCGTCGGGCGCGGTAGCGACTGGCCAGCTCCCCAAGGCGTTTGCCAAAACTCAAAACATATATAATATAAAACACCGGAATGGGTAAGTTCCGACAAAAAGATAACCACTAATAACCAAGTGGCCGACAGCTCTAGGAGGGGTGCTCTCCTCAAGGAAATACATAGTACAAGAATCTTGGGGCACACCCGTCAGTTCCCAAGTCGCCAGCTCTGTGAGGGGCGCTCTTACCGAGGAATAAGTAATAACAATAACCAAGGGGTACACCCGACAAATCCCTAAGGCGCCAGCTCTGCGAGGGGTACTCTCACTAATATACTATCGAGGGGCGTACCCATATATCCCCTCGTGGCCGTCTCTGTGAGTACAACTCGCTATAAATACAGGACCCGAGGGGTACCCTCTCCCCCGCTCGGTGCTACCGGTCAACAGCGCCACAGTAGAAATTACTTATCCTCTAGTTTACTAGCTTGGTAAGTTGTTATTGTAACATGTATAAAGTAGTTGTATGCTCTTTAACAATTCTTGTGTCATGTGTGCTCCTTTTCTATCAGTACAACTCATGTACTCAAAGTATGATGACAACCATCGTAGGTAACATATCATATAATCAGCATACAATAACAAATATAACATCAGCATGGCAACCAAAGCAGACAAGAGCACGCAACACAACAAGCACCCAGCCAAACAACATTTGATACAAACAAGAATTTATCACATCATTTACCCATGACCATCAACCCGAGCATTGTGGGCAGTAAAGGCATACCACGGTTTATAAGTCCTCACCTGGATCATTAGAAATATCTTGAAAGATAAAGCCATCTTCTACCTCGACATTACCGGGTTCCTATAATTATAACCCAAACACAATTACAAAATAAATCCACGAGGCAATGAGATGCATGTATGTTGTGCACTAGCTAACTTAATTTACCGTTAATAATCCTTAACCTCACATGGGTATATACGGATTAGGGTCCAAGGTTGAGTTTCATAAAACTATTAAAAAAAAAAATTGAAAATCCCTTTTAAGATTAAAGTCATTTTATAACATCAAAACCACTTATATCTGCGCTACTTGAGATAGCCTTTTGAAACACCTATCCATCTCTGCTAATTCAGGCTTGGTTTTTAAAATCCAAAACCTAATGATAATGGTCCTTGAATATATAACATAATGGTTTTTTTTTTCTCATGATTTTCATATGTATGAATCAACCATAAAAGGAAAAAGGAAATGCATGTTCTGTCCATCAAGCATTGCCAAGAGAAGACACAATAGATTATATGTTCTATTAACTACGAAGTTGACTCGTCAGCAGCAATTAAATAATTGGGAAGCCTATTTCACAGACCAATGCTTGTATTATTCTTGTGAAAGTCCTTAAATAAACTTCTAAAAGAAAATCCAAAAAGAAATCACTTTAGAATCCAGTCTGTCGATTTAATAGATTTGAGGTTCCACAACGCAAACCCATTAAGCCTCTTACTGTCAAATTATAACAAGACAACCAACTATCAACTAAATTCCATGCAAGTTTAATGTATACATGATTAAGTAAAAACTAAGGCCATAAGTGTCTGCAAAAGTCAACTACCAATTAGAACAACTCAGTTACTAGAACTCATAGCCAGTATATGGTTTGAGTAAAAACAAATGATGGTTTATTAGAAAGAAAACATTGAAGTCATTTAGAAAACCATGTGCAAGGTACTCATCTGGACTTGTTACAATTACACATATACCGTGTCTATCTAACATCTCCAATATTTAGTATTTAGGCATCAACTTCAATCCACGTGTTCTACTCCAACACATACGTAGATAGATATATAGGTATGCATGGAAATGTATATATATTCTTAAATTCAAATAATCAACTCATGCCTACGTGATAACTGATTGCAGAATGTCGTATTATCACTGAACCCAACAAGATAATTTGCCGGAAGAGAATTTGCAACATGTATTATTTTTTTTTTAAAATTGCCAATGCAGTATGCTTGTCACCGAACCCAGCAAAATAGCACAAAACAAAGGCCATCAATGGCTTATTAATAAGAATAGACAACACAACTTAATGTTTCACAAACAATAATAATCTGGTCATTACCCGTTAGAAAGGTTCTGCCCGAGTCCAAGGCATCGCCGACTCGCGGGAGTTTTGAGCATGATTCACAAGAAACCACTTCCGGCCAGACCCGTACAGAGCGCCAACAAAGGTTGCGGTCGTCGGGTTCTCCATGTGCAGCCAAGCCTCGACCTCCCCTCACCAAGAGCCCGCACACACACGATTACGCGAAAAAGAGAAGATGGAAGGAGAGGCGTGGAGCAACGGTGGCGGCGGCTTAGTTCGTGGTGACACTGGTGGTTGTTTGTGGAGAGAAAGATGAGTGTTTGAGGGAAAGAGAGATGGGTTAGGGAGCAGCCGAATTGGGAGAGAAGAGAAAATAAAAATAGAGGAGTGAGAGAGAAAAAGATGGTTATATACTCATGTTCTAGGTTAGGCTTTACATCGGAACCAAAACGGCGTCGTTTTGATTCAAAACGACGACACCCCATCCACTGCCCCTCCTCTAGTTAGCCCCATGGTCAAAACTCAACATATTATGTGTTTTATGTTTTGGTACAACAAAAACTACGTAGTTTTAAACAAAATTGCACCCAACATTGTGTTTTATACCCAAACTCCATTTTATACAACCTAGAAGAATAATTTACTTACATATTGGATAACATTGAATAATACTGGAAATAAATTTCTTGTGACCAAGAAATTAATCCCAAAGAATTTTGTGAGGGCAAAATTGGAAATTAATTCTAAAAAATTCAAAAAATTTCATAGAAATTAATAACTGGAAATCCAGGGCGTTACAGAATAAGTCCAGGCTTTAAGTTTAATATAACACATACAAAATTGGAAACCTCTTACAAGAAAGTGATTTGTAAATAATGTTAAGAAAATCACCAGGAATAAAATCATGATTCCATAGCACATAACCCCAAAAGAAGCACTCTGAATTGAACAGGACATGCTATTTTTGGATGTGTCTACAAACGCCGACTCACAATTAAGAACGATCAAATAATGATTTAATGAACACAAACCCATGTGCAACACCCATCTAGACATGATGCGAGTCCACAGTAATCCAAAATTGCATCCACCAGATTTGATATATACAAGTATCAAGGCAATCTACAGACCAAGAATAACTTTTAAAGGATAGAGACAAAATTCAATATGGACAGCAACCAACATAACCCCATTTCACAGGATTGCACTCCAGTCAAACACTTGCCATATTATTTTTTGTAAAAACCACATAATGAACCTCACAAAGAAAAACAAGATGCTGTGGATTATGTTTTAGGAGTCAATATGCCGATTCAATATGTATTAGATTCCACAAACGTGTAAATCACATTAATTGTCAATTAATTGAATTAATCATATTTAATCCCCTAAGATGGTTATCTCGGGTTCGCTAGCAGCTATACATGCATACTGCTGTTACATTGCAACCAGAAAATAGTAGTGTCAAAACAGCATTAAACCAACCATAATAGCTAACTACAAATCAAATCTCCAGCAATCATATAGACAAGGAACTCCCAACTGAACATCTTCCCAAACAAGCGAACCAACACAGAATCAACCGATCCAGAAAAAGAAACAATTGAAGTTGCCGGAACCACTTACCGGATGACAGAAGTCGCACTATCCAGACCTGAAAAGCCCACCTCCGTTGAGCAGCACAAATCCGAGCCCAACCAACACGCTGCCGGAAACTCCAACCCACTACCGGCACCACGAATCAGAGCCACACACGCCACCCCAACACAGCAACCACCGGCCACCACAACACCGACCATCAACCTCAAACCACCCCTCGCCGTTGCATCCACCGCGACCAGACCCGAACAAAGAACTTGTGGAAGAAGGTGGCAGCTCCTGTCCACGCGCAGCGCTCCGAGTTGCATACAAAGCCTAGCCCCTCTCGATCTCCTCTGCAACAGCAACGACGGTGACTCGAGTGGAGAAGAAGCACGAGCGGCGGCGGCAGCTGGTGTGCGCTCGAGTATAACGAAGAAGAGTGATGGCAAGGGGGGGAAAAAATAAGGGAAGAAAGGAGAGATTTCGGGTTAATACCCGTTAATGCCACGATTTGAGGGGGAGGAGAAACTGGTGAGATCGTGGGAGAGAGGTGAGCCAGCGGAAGAGAAAAGAGAGAAAAGGAAACAAAGAGAGAGGAGAAGAAAAGAAAGAAAAGGAGGGTTAGGGTTGGCCGGCTTGGACCAAAACGACGACGTTTTGGTCTAAGGCGAGGTCAACTCTCCCCTGGTCAACGCGCTAGGTTTAGGATTCATTATTATTTTTTTTCCATTTTCTTTCTTTAACCAAAACTACGTAGTTTTAATAAAACTACAAAACTCTGTGTTCTACCACGGAACTCCAATTAATCCAAAAGACACCGGCTATGTATTAATTCCAAAAGTAAAAATAACATTTCCAAGGAAATTAAATAAATAATAAAAATTTTCTTGACCAAAAACACCCGGAAATTCTGCAAGAGTAAAATTGGAAATTGAATTCAAAAATTTTTGAAAATTCCATAAAAACTAACTAACGCAAAACCGGGACGTTACGCACACCTTGCATTCTTGTCATAAATTGAGCCCAAGAACGCACATGGTGCCATCCAAGATGAATGTTGGGTTAATGCAATGCAAGAGGAACTGAATCAGTTCAAAAGAAGTGATGTGTGGGAGCTGGTACACAGACCTTCTTCACACCTAGTCCTACTCCTATGAGTACTTCGATTAAACTTGACAAGGATGAGAATGGTAAGGATGTTGATATCAAGATGTATCGAGGCATGATAGGTATTCTCTTATATCTCACTGCCACCAGACCAGACATCATGTTTAGTGTATGTTTCTGTGCTCGATTTCAATCTTGTCCTAAAGAATCACATCTTAGAGCTATAAAACGCATCTTTGAGTACTTGAAAGGTACACCATCATTAGGATTATGGTATCCCAAAGTCGATGCTTTTACTTTGACGAGCTATTCAGATGCAGATTTTGTAGGATGTACCTTAGACAGGAAGAGCACAAGTGGATATGTCAATTGCTTGGACAATCCCTTGTGTCTTGGTCAAGCAAGAAGCAAAATTCGGTTGCTACATCTACCACAGAAGCTGAATATGTGGCGGTTGAAGCATGTTGTGCTTAAGTTCTATGGATGAAGCAAACTCTATCTGATTATGGACTAACCTTTAACTGTGTGTCTATCTATTGTGATAGTTCCAGTGCAATCAATTTGACCAAAAATCCTGTGCAACACTCTCGGACAAAGCATATAGAAGTTCAACATCACTTCATCCGAGATCTTGTGTTGAAGAAAGATATGGCCATTGAGTTTGTCAAGACAGAAAATCAACTTGCTGATATTTTCACAAAGCACTCAAAGAGGAGCAATTTACAAAAATCAGACTTGAGCTGGGCCTGTGCAATCTACCTTAAAAGTCTGTGAGTAAATTTAGTTGCTGCATAAACCATATCTATGCATATATGTTGATGCATCATATTAGGCTATTGCACTCACAACACTTGCACATAAGCACTATGCATTCAAGCAAATGAGGAAACTTTCAAAAGGTGTTCAAATCATCAGAGAAGTTGAAAGGACATCTGGGAAGTTCTGGTTTCATAAGAAACCATCTACAAGCTGATATCGAGGAAATAAGGTTTTTGGGAAAAACCATTCTATTGTAGCCAACGGTTATTAACCGGAAGATAGAAGAAAAGGCGGAGACAAGGTAGTTGAGTTCTAAAAAAAGGCAATTACCTTTTTATGCTTCCCATATATGTCAGAGGAAACAAAGAGAAGTGGAGAAGTTATTACATTAAAACCGCTCCCTATATCCCGTGAGCGACTCATTCTCTCTCCTACATTATCTACACTTCCTCCACCCAAGTTTATCTCTCTCTCCAAAATTCTCTCGAATCAAACATAGAAACCCTAAATACTCAAAACCCCAAACTATCAAGATGACATTTGCCAAGGAAGCCGACACCAAAAAATCACCTAAACTTTCAAAATCAACCCTGGAAATGTCCACACAACGACCAAAATCTGTCTCCACTACAAAGACCTCAGTTAAAATACACTCAACAGAAACAAAAAGGAAAGCCACTAATGCAAGCAAAACATCAATAGTTAAGTGTGCTTCCGAAGGTTTCAAGAAGTTGAGAGCAGATGAACTGATGATCTTATCGGGATTAATCCCTCAGTTTATACTCATGAAGCTGACAGAAAAGGAATGAAACATTGGCACAAGAGTAGCATCCAAAAACAAGACTTTAAAATTGGAAACCAAGTCTTGTTACCCAAGCTTTATCTTCCTGGAGAGCCTACCAGACAAGAGGTAGTGAAACCGTTCCCCGATCCACCTTCAGCATGAGGTGCATCGAGTCCAGCTACAAGACGTTAAAGAAGTGCTGCGTGGGAGGCAACCCATGATTCTTTCCCTTTCCCGCAAATAAAAAGCAGCATGTTCAGGTTCCTTTAGTTTTTTGCTGTTTCATTTTATTTTTTTTTAACATTTTTGTCCGCAAACTCACTTTTGCTAATATGGTCGCTGCCCTTATTTTGTTTTCTGGACTTTTCTAGCTTACTTTTGTGAAGTGAGGATACTACAAGCTTTAAGTTTGGGGTGGCTATACTTTTAGCATAGTGGCTGCAACCTTTATTTCTTTTCAGCTTTCTTTTCATTAGTATAACAATAATATTTTTATTTTATTTTGCGTTTTTTTTATGCGTTAATAAAGTTTTTGCAAGTTGCAGATGAACCCGTTGGGCTTAATTGGGCCCCATCCGACTTAAGTTCATGGATTTCTCCGAGTTTGCACAATTGAGTCTCGTGTGTCCGTTTGCATGAATACTTGAAGACGAGTTTCCAAATGACCGAGTCATGCTTGTTGGTAAATTTTTTCTGATTGGTCTAATTTCACTTCTAACCTCTTCACTTTGCTTGTTTTTGTTTGAACACATTTGGCATAAATCATTTGCGTCTTAGAACAGGTTCATAACCCCGATCAAAGTAAAATTTTCACAAGGATTGTTTTTCAGGGATAGGATTAAGGCATTTTTTTGTAGCCACACACAGACTACATAGCCTGCCCATGTATGTACATTGACCATCGCAAACCACTTCGGGCCTTTTTTCTGATAGTCACTATTTTTCGTTGATAAAACCACATTCACCGTCTGTACCCTTTGAACCTATGGCTATCACCATGCTTTTTTCATAAACACCCTCCCATGTGCATTTGCTCAAATTCATCCTTCGTTAACATATGCCTAACATCAAGAAAAGTGGTGGTTCATCTACACACAAGCACAACACAAGCAGCCTGTGTCGACGTTGGAGAGATCATTTGCCTTTGCTTTCATAAAAAAAAAAAAAAGAGAGAGATACTTCACAGAAAAAAAGAAAAGAAAAAAAAAAAGATACGACGCACAGAATTGATGTTTCTCGCAAAAAAAAAAAGAAAGAGAAAAGGAAGAAGGCAATACAAAAAAACTCTCCATGGCACACACAATGTTCATTAGAACCATTACGAAGACACTTTGCTTGGTTATGTTACGGTAAGATTCTCCTTTTGGGCATTAGTATCTTTTGAATTCTTTTACCACTTTTTTTCTTAAGCATAACCCAAGCCTCATTTCAACCCGAATAAAGACCTTTTAATCCCCGTAAAATTGTCCTTGTCATTAGTAGAGACCGGGAAGTGATTCTGTATATTTGACCCCATTTTTGTATAATGCCAAATTCATTATTTTTAGCAAACAAAGAGGGAAGTTGTGAATTTAAAATCAATGGGATTAATTGCCTAACAAATTGCATGTTCGGATCATCTTGGCACTTGTTCTCACGATTCTTGCAGGTTAGTCACCGAGGCCTCCTTCGTGACTTCTTGGAGAATTCACATGTAACTTTGGTCGGTTAGGGTCCAATGAATCCAACGAGGAAGACGCTTTCATCCCGGTTTTTCACAATAATTGCTTGCAAACAAGCAAAATCTTAAGTTTGGGGTGGTGATGATTACGCATTTTGCACTCATTTCACGGGTTCTTTCAACGGTTTTTAGCTTGTAAAATATTATTTAATTTGTTAATCCATCTTGTTTTTAGTGTTTTCTCCCTTTTATCTTTATATTTCCTATTTCTTCAGGTTTTAACATTTTTTATAGAATTTAGAAATGAAAATTGGATTTTTCAGACAAGATGTGCAGTTCCAGCATAGGCTGCCCATGTGAACTGTTTCAGCATGAGCATCCTGTGGACACGTGGCAAGACAAGGTGAAATCCTCCAGAATTTGGGCCAAAAATCCTCCATGGAGCAGCCCAAAATCATGGTGGACCAATCTCTACTGGCCCAAAGCCCATAGTCAAGAAGAAAAGAAGAAGGAAGTAGAAGCCCACTTTGGAGGAATGGTTCACGTGAGAAGCTCATCCATCAACTCCAATTTGCATGTGCTTTTTGCTGACCTCATCCAGGGAAGGATGAGTCCAAACACAAGTGGCCACCCATGCATGAAATCAGGTCCACTCACGTTGCATGAGGAAAAATGGAGGGAAGGTGGCTCTTTTGTTGGCTGATTTTGGCGCATAAAGTGGTCCTCCACTTCCTCACTATTGGCGCAAAAGGGGGGAGCCACACAAGCTCTTCTTTTGTCTCCTTTGATTATATTTCCAGCCACACAACACTCCTCTCCCTTCACAATATAAAGGCCCCACATCAAAGCTGAAGACATCAAGTTCTACATCCAACTCAAATCGGCAAAAACACAAGTAGCTTAGGAATTGTACTTTCCATTTCACTTTGTAATTCTTAGTTTGGCTTTAGCTTTTCAAAAATTCTTGTCTTGGAGATTTGTCTTATTTGGTTCAAGGTTGGCTCCATCTACTTGTAAGTTCATTCCTTGAATTAATTATGTTGAATTATTTCCAAGTAATTGTTATTTTCTTTAAGGCTATGTCTTGCTAGAATTCTTGTCTAGGATTAGGGGTTGAACTTGTTAATGTTTCCAGGCATATTTAATTAAAGTTTTATTTCTGAATTTATTCTCTTTTAATCCGGTAATGAAACTTCACTATGTTAATTGACTGGCCATCGTTTAGCATAAATCCATAATAGACGAACGTTAAGTGAAATGCCCGTATCCCAATTTTACAATAAAATAATAAATTAATAAGAATTTATCAAAATGCCCCTGAAACCCGGGATACGTAAACCAATGCCAACACATTATCCATCAACCTTATTAAACTGAGATGTCACAAAAGAACAGGAATAAACCGGCTTGTCAAGCCATAAATCAAACCCGGCAAACCGCCGAAACAACTTCATGTATCAATCCCGGCAAACCGCCGACAATGTAATAAAAACAAGAACGACATCTCAACAAATTTCTATGCAGCGGAAGATAAAGATGAAATGAAAAAAAATGAAGAAAATGATATGCATGTCGGCTCTATGGAACCAACCGAGAGAAGAAGCACATCTACCTGCTGGGATATCCTCGTTCGTACTCCGGGAAGGAAAAAGGAAGCGGCACGCTAACTAAGGGTCTGAAAAACAACGGTGGCGATAATGTGAGTCGCCTACTCAGTGAGCAGTATAAATCTAGTTATGTAGGTGTGCAAAGCAAGCTCGAGAGGTGTGTAGAGGAACAAGCACTAGTAAGCAAACACACTACAATCAGTACTAACATGCCAACAACATGTATGCAGGTAGCTTATGTTTTACATCTGTTTGTGTTTTGTTACTATTATTATATTTATTATTCAGGGCACCCTACTGTGTGCGTCGAGCTCGGTCTCGTCTCATGAGACAACCCAGGCGTAAGCACAATATAACCAGACAATAAGCCCAAATACAATCACAGAGAGAGAGAGAGAGAGACAGAGAGAAAGAGGGAGGTAGAAAGGCGGAGGTAGAAGGAGGGAGGTAGAACCGGTCATCACAGACCCATACGCTAAACCGCATATCCCATGCTATCCCGCATGGAATCCCGAGGGGTATCACTTCCCGCTCGAACCAACCGGTCATCAGCCCATAGTAGTTTATCTTTTATTGTGTATTATTCTTATTCATACTTAAGAGTTCATGTGTGCCATAAGTTATGATTTATCAGGGTTGTGTGAATTATTCACTAAATCAACATCCGGGTTTCCAACCCACAACATATCACACAGATCACCCAAAACCATGTCACATGTTATATCTCATGACAATTAAACATATCATGCTCGTCCAACAAATAGTAATACACAGGCACACTATACAGATCATGGTATGTTAGCAAACAAGGCATGTAACTCAGACAAACCAAACCAACAAGCACATGCAAACGAACATAAAAAACTTATAAGTCACCTCAATGACGATTATCCTCTGGAGCTTTCCCCAAGACAGATCCTCCAACTCCCGATGTGTTACCCGTGCCTGATTACCGGCACACACAATAGTTACAAAACAATTACAACCAAAACCATGCATGCATGATAATTATATGCTCAATTGAGTAAAACCCGACCTTAGCTAATAGATTATGAGGGTTCAGGGTCTAAGCCCAAAAAATTATGTCATTGGGCCTCAAGCCCATATCTTTAGTCCATTAAACGTCTTAAGGCCTTAGAATTAGTTAATAGGGCCTGGGCCCGATTTTACCTAAATACCGATCTAAGGTCATTCCCGAGCCCAAGTGTTCTCGACATAAGGTTCTACTCGTGTCCGTAAGTTTCCGGCCACACACACTCACTCCCCACTCACAGTTTTCACTAAACTCATAATAATTAACATGTACATATCCTCAAAAATATCCCACGAATTATGTACAAAGAGACAACCGAGACTTAACTGGAAAATACCGTATATTGCCGAGGAAGAAATTCTGTCCGCCGAGATGCACCCAAGTCCTCGCCGGAAAATTCCCGGGCCTCGCCGGATTCCGATCAACTTCGCCGGAAAATTCTCAGCAACCACCACCACAGCTCCCGAATACAAATCCCCAATTGCCCCCAATCCAATTCGGCTCAGAACTGAGCAACAAACATCACTGCCAAAAACGAGAATACAACATCCAACGTCCAATTCAACAACTCAAAAACCACAGCGTCAAAATGGAATTGGAAGAGAAGGAGAGGACCCAGAATCCTTACCCGGAGATGAACTTGCTACCCACAACCGGATCTGTCTGGATCCGTTGGCCAACAACAAACCCGAGCACACACACTGCCGGCACAGACGACCAACAAACCCATCGCCGGCCGGAACCATCACCGAAGCAACACACACACGTTGGCCACCAATCCGACCCGAGACAACACAACACACCACCCATAAATTTGACACAGAAAACCCAACCGGGTTAATCCACCAAAACGAGAAGAACAACAATGAACAACAAAAAAGAAAAGAAATACAGGAAGGGAGGAAGTGCAGTGGCTTACAGGTACAATGACTACTCAACGACGGCGACAACCAACGACCCCACAAACACAGTCACTGGCTCGCATCATACAACCTAATTCGAACCCCAATTGAACACGGAGATCGGCGGTGCGATGGCTCGCCACGACCCCGAACCCACTTCGGTTCCTCCGTCACAAGTCGTCCACGAGTAGCGCCCTCTTCACCTGCAGAAGGGAACGCGGCCACGAACGGAATGGCGGCGGCAATGTGGAGTAAGAGGAGATAGAGGTGGCGGCGGTGAGATTAGGAACGAGAGTGGGAGATGAGGGAGAGATGGAGAGGTTAGAGAGAGAGAGAGAGAAAGAGCTACGGCAGAAGAAGAGAAAGAAAGAAAAAAAAAAGAAGAGAAGGGAAGAGAAGGAAAGGGGCTTAGGGTTTTGACCCGCCCGAGCCAAGACGACGTCGTTTGGCTTGGGCGCGGTCAACCCGCCCTTCCTGGTCAACCTTTTTTTTTTTTTCTTCCACATTCCCAGAACGACGTAGTTTAGACTAAAAGTACGGTAAACCCCGCGATTCTTCCCGAAACACATTTTATCTCCAACGAAAGCCGTACATGACATAAGAACAACTTAATACAAATATATCTAAGGAAAATAATTATTTTTCCGTGCCCAAAACCGAAAATACCCCGAGGGTAAATTTGGAATAAAAATTCCGAATATTCCATAAATTAAATTATGAAAATCCGGGGCGTTACAGTTCCACCCCCTCTTATTAAAATTTCGTCCTCGAAATTTACAAGGCAAGAAAAAGTCAGAACAGATGTGGATACTGCTCTCTCATATGGGACTCAACCTCCCAAGTAGCCTCATTCGGGGAATGACGGCTCCATCTAACCCGAACCATAGGAATGGTACGACTCCTCAACTACCGCACCTCTTGAGCCAAAATCTCCACCGGCTCCTCAACATAAGTCAAATCCTCAGAAACCTCCACCTCTGTCGTGGATACAACATGACTAGGATTAGATCGATAACGCCTCAGCAACGAAATATGGAATACATCATGTATGCGCGACAGCTCCTCCGGTAAGCCAACCTGTAGGCCAGCGGACCAATCCGCTCCATGATCTCATATGGACCAATATAACGAGGGCTCAACTTGCCCTTCCTCCCAAACCGGATAACACCTCTCCAGGGAGCAACCCGAAGGAAAACTCTATCGCCTACACTGTACTCCTTCTCCCGATGATGCTTATCAGCAAAACCCTTTTGCCGGTCCTGAGCAGCTCTCATGCACTGGTTGACCACCTCGATCTGATCAACAGTCTCCTGGACTAGGTCCAGACCAACCACCTGCCTCAAACCTTCCTCATCCCAACAGATCGGACTACGACACTTTTGCCCATACAAAGCCTCATAAGGCGCCATACCGATACTGGAGTGATACCCGTTGTTATAAGCAAACTCAACCAAAGGTAATGTCTCATCCCAAGAACCACTGAAGTTGAGCACACAGGCTCTAAGCAAATCCTCCAGTGTCTGTATAGTTCTTTCCGACTATCCATCGGTCTGCGGATGGAATGCAATACTGAAGTTCGGCTTAGTACCCAAAGCTGACTGTAAACTCTTCCAAAAGTGGGAAGTGAACCTCGGATCCCTGTCCGACACAATGGATAGTGGAACTCCATGTAGACGGACAATGCTCGAAACATACAACCACGCCAGCTAATCCATTGTATCCGTCTGCTGAATCGGAAGGAAATGAGCTGACTTGGTCAACCTGTCAACAGCGACCCAGATGGCATCATATCGACCCCGGGTCCTCAGTAACCCGATCATAAAGTCCGTAGTGATATGCTCCCACTTTCACTGCGGAATAGTCAAAGATCTCAACTTGCCGGCAGGAGCCTGATGCTCGGCTTTAACCTGCTGACAAGTTATACAACGAGCCACAAACTCCGCAATGTCCTTCTTCATCCCGGGCCACCAATAATGACTCTTCAAGTTCTGGTACATTTTGGTGCTACCCAGATGCATAGCATATGGTGCATTATGCACTTCATCCATGATCTATCTTCTCATATCATCAACGTCCGGAACACACAACCGATCACCGGACATCAAAGCACCATCCTCCTGGACATAGAAACTAGAACTCTCTCCCCCGAGAGCCTTGTCTCGCAACTCTGCTAGATGAGGATCACCAAACTACAACTCCATGATCTTATCCCGCAAGGTCGGCCGGATGCTCAAACTGGCTAGCAACGCTCCGGTGGCATCCACCTCCAACTGTGAATCCAACAACCTCAGCTCCACTAGGGTAGGCAAAGCATATGAACCCGGGTCCTCATCCGTAGAAGCAACTCTCTTCCAGCTCAATGCATCTGCAACAACAGTGGCCTTTCCCGGATGGTACTCGATAGTACAATCATAGTCCTTCAGAAGCTCAATCCAGCGTCTCTACCACATGTTAAGCTCCCTTTGGGTCATGATGTACTTCAAACTCTTGTGATCTGTGAAAATACGACACTTCTCACCGTACAGATGGTGTCTCCAGATTTTCAGAGCAAAGACCACAACAGCTAACTCCAGATCATGATTCGGAGAGTTTTTCTCATGAGTTCTCAACTGCCTGGAAGCATAAGCAATCGCCCGACCCTCCTGCATCAAAACACATCCCAAACCCAAACCAGAAGCATCACTAAACACTGTGTACTCCACCCCGGGTCTCGGAACTATCAAAATCGGAGCAGAAGTCAACCGACTCTTCAATTCCTCGAAACTCTTCTGGTAACAATCATCCCAAACAAAGGTACAGTCTTTCCTCAACAGCTTTGTCACGGACCCGCTATCAAGGAAAAACCCTCAATGAACCTCCGGTAATATCTAGCAAGTCCAAGAAAACTTCGTATCTCGGGTACATTCTTCGGTGGCTCCCAATCCATGACGGCCTTAATCTTGGCCGGGTCCACCTTAATACCCTCACTGGAAACAACATACCCAAGAAACGCGACCTCATCCAACTAAAACTCACACTTGCTGAGCTTGGCATAGAGCTGTTCTTCTCTCAACCTCTGCAAAACCTATCTCAAGTGGTCTTCATGTTCGGCCTTACTACTCGAGTAGACCAGAATATCATCGATGAACACTACCACAAACCGGTCCAGAAATTCATGGAAGACCTGTTGCATCATACACATGAACACTGTCGGTGCATTCGTCAGACCAAACGGAACAACCACAAACTCATAATGACCATACCGAGTGCGGAATGCAGTCTTTGGTATGTCTTGCTTTGCAATCCGAACCTGATGGTAACCAGATCGCAAGTCAATCTTCGAGAATATGGATGCACCCTGCAACTGATCTAACAAGTCATCGATCCTAGGCAAAGGATACTTATTCTTTACAGTCACCTAGTTCTTCACAGTCACCTTGTTCAACTGCCTATAGTCAACACACATCCGCATACTGCCATCCTTCTTCTTCACAAACAAGACCCGGGCACCCCAAGGTGAGAAGCTCGGTCTAATGAAACCCTTATCCAACAACTCCTCCAGTTGTTTCTTCAACTCCTGAAGTTCTATCGGAGCCATTCTGTAGGGCGGTATAGAAATAGGTGTAACTCTCGGTACCAAGTCAACTGTATACTCCACCTCCCACTCTGGAGGCAACCCAGGTAGATCATCAGGAAATACATCAGGAAACTCCCGAACAATTGGAATATCCTCCACTCCCGGTACTAGCACCGAAGTATCCACCACATGAGCTAGAAAAGCATCACAACCCTCTCGGATCATCCTGAAGGCTTGGATGGCCGAGATACAACACGCCGATAGGGCTCTTTGCTCTCTAAAGAACACCAATCTTCGCCCCAACAGAGAAGATAAAGAAACTTCCTTGGCCCGACAATCAACTATTGCCCGGTGTCTGGACAACCAATCCATGCCTGAGATAACATCAAACTATCCCAAGTTCATGACAACAAGATCAGAAGGAAAACTCTCCCTATCATACACTATCTATACATCTCTACAAACTCGACCAACAACTACTATATCACCCATGGGTAAACGGACTCTCAGGGGTCTACTAAGGCTATCATCCTCTATGTTATGCGTTGTCATGAATGCACGTGATACAAAAGAGTGTGTTGAACCTGGATCAACTAAAGCATGTGCATGCTGACCGAAAACCATAAATGTACCTGCAATAACCTCTGGAGCATCAGCAGCCTCCTCCCGGGTGATGGCATAAACCCTAGAAGCTGCAGCAGACTGAGTCGCACCCCCGCGGTTCGAAGCTCCAAAACCCCTACGACCTCGACCCTGCTGTCCGCCACCCCTGTTCGGACCAGAAGAAGCAGCACCACTGGCCACAAAACTGTGTACTGTATACTGGGAACCATTGCCACCACTATCTATAATCCACTTGTAACATGCTGACTTCTAGTGTCCCGGCTTATTGCAATACCAGCATGCACCCGAAAATCGTGCTGAGGAACCCCGTCCCTGAGATCCAGACTGATAGGACCATCCTCCCGAAGAACTGCCAGGTCCACCTTGATAGTTCTGCCCTCGGGACTTCTTCGAACCTCGGTAAGAAGAACTCTGTCCACCACAATAGTCTGCATCTCCTGCATTAGAGTACTGTCTCTTTTGTCCAGAAACAGATGACTGCATCCTCTGCTCGGTTGCCCGAGCCTCCAGTCCAATCAACTGCACCCTCTCAGTATCTAAAGCTGCCTCACAAACTGCCTCCCAAGTCTTGTACCCTCCACCAGCCACAGCTAACGCCAACTCCGTACGTAAGCCGTTAACAAACCGCCTACACTTAGTCACCTCTTCAGGCACAAACTCCTTGGCATAAGAGAGAAGGATGCTGAATCGGATCCTGAATGCTGACACCGACACCTCTAGTCCCTGCTTTACCTCAAGAAACTGCTTTTTTTGCTCCTCCAAAAAACCAACAGTGAGAAACTCCTTGTAGAATTTCTCTTTGAAGTCTTCCCATGGCATCTCCACAGGCCTCGGTAGGTTCTCAACAAGTCCATGCCACCATGTCAATGCATATCCCGTGAACTTGTGCGCAACAAACCGTGCCCAGTGCCCAGGCGGACACACGAACTTCTCCAGGACATTCTCCACCTGACGGAACCAATCATCGAAATCTTTTGCACTGACTTTTTCAACGGAGAACTCCTTAACTGCTGACTTATCCATATGTTTAAATCCACTCTCCATACCACCTACCACAGCAGGTGCAACCGGTTGAGCACCCTGCTGCTGCTGCTGAAACTGCTGGAACTGTTGCCACTGCAAGAAAGTCTGATACTCCTGGAACGCTGGGTCCACAACAAGTGGTACGGGTGGCACTACATTCTCTTCTCCAGCTCCTGCAGCATCATTCCTTGCTGCATTGTCGTCCCCCTGTCCTGTGGGAACCTGCATCACCGACACGTTGTTGGAGACATGAGTAGCAGCGTCATCCTCAGCATTGTGCTGCCCTGGTGATCCATATCGACGCCTATATGAATGCAAATGGGTCAAAAACACTTTTAAAGTTATAAATCCGAAGCAGGCTTAAACACAGAAATCACTTTGAAAACAAAGTTTAAAACACTTTTAAGACCAAGGATCTGAAGCTTACTCCGCTACCAACCTGAAACGCCCGTATCCCAATTTTACAATAAAATAATAAATTAATAAGAATTTACGAAAATGCCCCTGAAACCCTGGATACGTAAACCAATGCCAAAACATTATCCATCAACCTTACTAAACTGAGATGTAATAAAAGAACAGGAAGAAACCAGCTTGTCAAGCCATAAATCAAACCCGGCAAACTGTTGAAACAACTTCATGTATCAATCCCGGCAAACCGCCGACAATGTAATAAAAGCAAGAATGACTTCTCAACAAATTTTTATGCAGCGGAAGATAAAGAAGAAATGAAAACAAATGAAGAAAATGATATGCATATCGGCTCTATGGATCCAACCGGGAGAAGAAGCACAACTACCTGTTGGGATATCCTCGTCCGTACTCCGGGAATGAAAAAGGAAGCGACACGCTAACTAAGGGTCTGAAAAACAACGGTGGTGATAATGTGAGTCGCCTACTCAGTGAGCAGTATAAATCTAGTTATGTAGGTGTGCAAAGCAAGCTCGAGAGGTGTGTAGAGGAACAAGCACAAGTAAGCAAACACACAATAATCAGTACTAACATGCCAACAACATATAAGCAAATAGCTTATGTTCTACATCTGTTTGTGTTTTGTTATTATTATTATATTTATTATTCAGGGTCCCCTACTGTTTGCGTCGAGCTCGGTCCCGTCTCATGAGACAACCAGGGAGTAAGCCCAATATAACCAGGCAAAAAGCCCAAATACAATCACAGAGAGAGAGAGAGGGAGAGAGAGAGAAAGAGGGAGGTAGAAAGGCGGAGGTAGAAGGAGGGAGGTAGACCCGGTCATCACAGGCCTATACGCTAAACCGCATATCCCATGCTATCCCGCATGGAATCCCGAGGGGTATCACTTCCCGCTCGAACCAACCGGTCATCAGCCTACAGTAGTTTATCTTTTATTGTGTATTATTCTTATTCATACTTAAGAGTTCATGTGGGCCATAAGTTATGATTTATCAGGGTTGTGTGAATTATTCACTAAATCAACATCCAGGTTTCCAACCCACAACACATCACACAGATCACCCAAAATTATGCCACATGTTATACCTCAGAACAATTAAACAAATCATGCTCGTCCAACAAATAGTAATACACAGGCACACAATACAGATCATGGCATGTTAGCAAACAGGGCATGTAACTCAGACAAACCAAACCAACAAGCACATGCAAACGAACATAAAAAGATTTATAAAATCACCTCAACGATGATTTTCCTGTGGAGCTTTCCCCAAGACAGATTCTCCAACTCTCGATGTGTTACCCGTGCCTGAATACCGGCACACACAATAGTTACAAAACAATTACAACCAAAACCGTGCAAACATGATAATTTTTTGCTCAACTGAGTAAAGCCCGACCCTAGCTAATAGATTATGAGGGTTCAGGGTCTATGCCCAACAAAGGTGTTCTCTCACCTAAACTACAACAGATCAGGTCCTAGGGTTCACCGGGCTTAAGCCCATTTAAGTCCAAAACCGAATCTCGGGCCTAATGCCCATTTCCCTACGTCCACAATTATCAAATTATGAAGTTGGGCTTAATGCCTGTTACTTAAATCCAAAAGTCATCCAATTATGTCATTGGGCCTCAAACCCATATCTTTAGTCCATAAAACGTCTTAAGGCCTTAGAATTAGTTAGTTGAGCCTGGGCCCGGTTTTACCTAAATACCGATCTAAGGTCATTCTCGAGCCCAAGTGTTCTCGACATAAGGTTCTACTCGTGTCGGTAAGTTTCCGGCCACACAAACTCACTCCCCACTCACGGTTTCCGCTAAACTCATAATAATTAACATGTACATATCCTAAAAAATATCCCACGAATTATGTACAAAGACACAAATGAGACTTAACTGGAAAATACCGTATATAGCCGAGGAAGAAATTCTGTCCGTCGAGATGCACCCGAGTCCTCGCCGGAAAATCCCCGGGCCTCGCCGGATTCCGATCAACTTCGCCGGAAAATTCTCAGCAACCACCACCACAGCTCCGGAATACAAATCCCCAATTGTCCCCAATCCATTTCGGCTCAGAACCGAGCAACAAACATCACTGCCAAAAACGAGAGTACAACATCCAACGTCCAATTCAACAACTCAAAAACCACAACGTCAAAATGGAATTGGAAGAGAAGGAGAGGACCCAGAATCCTTACCCGAAAATGAACTTGCTGCCCACAACTGGATCTGTCTGGATCCGTTGAACAACAGCAAACCCGAGCACACACACACATTGCCGACACAGACCACCAACAAACCCATTGTCGGCCAGAACCATCACCGAAGCAACACACACACTTCGGCCACCAATCCGACCCGAGACAGCACACCACACCACCCGGAAATCTGACACAGAAAACCCAACCGGGTTAATCCACAGAAACGAAAAGAACTACAACAAACAACAAAAATGAAAAGAAATAGAGGAAGGGAGGAAGTGCAGCGGCTTACCGGTACAACGACGACTCAACGACGGTGACAACCAATGACCCCACAAACACACTCACTGCCTCGCAGCAAACAACTTAATTCGAGCCCCAATTGAACACGGCGATCGGCGGTGCGACGGCTCGTCACGACCCCGAACCCACTTCGGTTCCTCCGTCACAAGTCGTCCACAAGTAGCGCCCTCTTCACCTGCAGACGGGAACGCGACCATAAATGGAATGGAGGCGGCAAAGAGGAGTAAGAGGAGATAGTGGTGGCGGCAGTGAGGTTAGGAACGAGAGTGAGAGATGAGGGAGAGATGGAGAGGTTAGAGAGAGAGAGAGAGAGAGAGAGAGCTGCGGCAGAAGAAGAGAAAGAAAGAAAAAAAAAGAAAAGAAGAAAAGAAGGGAAGAGAATGAAAGGGGCTTAGGGTTTTGACCCGCCCGAGCCAAAACGACGTCGTTTGGCTTGGGCTTGGTCAACCCGCCCTTCCTGGTCAACTTTTTTTTTTTTCTTCCACATTCCCAAAACGACGTAGTTTAGACTAAAACTACGGTAAACCCCGCGATTCTTCCCGAAACACGTTTTATCTCAAACGAAAGCCGTACATGACATAATAACAACTTAATACAAATATATCTAAGGAAAATAATTATTTTTCCATGCCCAAAATCGAAAATACCCCGAGGGTAAAATTGGAATAAAAATTCCGATTATTCCATAAATTAAATTATGAAAGTCCGGAGCGTTACATTAAGTGATAGCGTCGTTTACCTATAGAAAAACATAAATTGGGCTATAAAAATCGACCTCGAGGGATGCGTGCTTTTTATTGAAGATTAAGTAGGGAAATTTCTTAATGCTCTTAGTTTATTTTATCACTGGCAAATGGATAGTGGAAATAAATTAGGAGGGGATTTTACGGCGCTGTGAGAGTAGGCTATCGATCTAGTTTAGATTTCCCGTTTCTTTTAAAGAAGTTTAATTTTAGAATTTAATTCATAGATTCTACATAGGCTAGCTATGTGGTGACAGTACATGGCCTGCTTATGCGTAACTTAATTGTACGGAAATATTGGCGAGGAATTCCCCGAAGTCCTAGTTGCTTTATATTATTGAGTTTAATCTTGTTAGTAATTGCTTTAATCTTCTTTTCAAACATCAATCCCTTTCAAATTTTCTATTCCTCTAGATAATCATAAATTGCTCTTTTAAATAGTACTTAGTAAAGATCCCTGTGAGACGACATTGGTAGTACAACAACCCCGTATACTTGCAGGAAGCTATCAGAGAATCATGATGAGTCAGCCTCCGATAATGAGAAAGAGTTGGAAAAGCAGTCTGGAAAGTTTGGGTCAGGCCACAAGCCTGATGCGCCAAAGCAAAAGAAGGGAAGAGATGTGGTTTATAGAAAAACCAAAACTCCAGCAACGACAAAGCCAAGTGCTCGTCTTCTTGATAAAGGAATAGTCGGGCAGACAGGAAAGAAAGTGAGGCAAGACTCCAGAGTCCACCTAATTGACTCTGACTCAGATAAGGAAATGACTAAAATAGAAGTTTCAAAGAAGAGAAAAAAAAATCAAGGGCAATAATTCTGAAAAGAGTGCAAGTGTGAGTCTGCTGAGGATGATCTGGTAGAAGATGAACCAGATCTCGAAGAGAAGGATGTGGCTGATCTCTTCTCCAAATTCTACTTAGATGATGAGAAGGAGAAAGCTGAAGACAATGCTAAATTGGAGAAGCATGATGATGAGGAAGAGGAAGAAAATGATGGAGAAGAATAAGAAGAAGAGAAAGAAGAAGAAGATGGAGAGACTGATGAGGAAGTTGAGGAGGAACAAGAGCATGATGAAGAAGAACAATAAGAAGAAGAGGATGCTGATAAAGATAATGAGGAATCCGAAGAGGAACAGGAAGAGGAAGAAGAAGTTCCTAAGCCCCCAAACAAAAAGGCCAAGACCAGGCCAAATCTGACAGAATGATAAAGAAAGAGGATGGGACGAAGCAGTTCAAGACACTCACTAAGGACCATAATATGGTCTTGAAAGACTTTGAAGATCTCGAAATCACTCCCATCCTGAAGCATTTCAAGCTTGACTATTTGGCCACTTTGCAGATCCAAACGGATGAAGGGATTGTGGTTGAGTTCTACCAGAACTTGCATATCAAGTTAAATGAAAATGAAGAGGTGAAGTATTTGCTGAGTACTGTGTTGGGCAAAAAGAACAAGGTGACTGAGGATATTATTCGAGATGTGCTCAAGCCCAAGAAAGGCACTATCAAGCACTACGACACCAAATCCGGGACCAAAGTGAACATCAAAGGTGGTCCCTCTTACAGTCAACAAACAAAATTGGTGTATGGATCCAAACAGAAAGGTACATATCAACTGACTAGCCCTCTTGCTAGAGCAGTATTGTACATGCTCACCCGTGTGATTTTGGCACCTCCTTGGCACTTCAATGAGATCTCCAATGCTGATCTATGGCTAGTTGCCTGCCTTATGGAGAAGAGTCCAGTTTGTTGGGAATGTCAGGTTCTCCATCATATGGCTCTTTACAAATCCAGAAGTCATGGTCGTTTGGTTACAATGATTGCGAAGAGATTTCGTGTAAAATCATCAAAGAATGCCAAACTTCAGTCGGTTGGACTCCATGACCGCAAAACCTTGTCCAATATGAGCATCAAGATTGGCATGAATGGGAAATATGAAGTAATTCTTGTTGGGGCAAATGCTAAAGAAACCATGTTGGATGATCTGTGAACTCTTCTAAGCCTTTTGGAGACTGACGTGGGTGCTATCCATGATGAAATTAGTGATCTTAGGAATGAGATGATGGCACAAATTGAGCTGGTTCTTTCTCGATTCCCTCCTCAAGTATCCTCTGATGATGAATGAAGCCTCTCTAGATCTGATGGTTTAGAAATCATGCTTTGCATCTCTTTTAACATTATATATTGCTTCCTATTTTGGTTCATGATATTTCTGGATATTTTCTGGTTGTTTGAATATTATGGTTAATAACTTTGGATATTACTCTTTTGAATGATTAATCTACATGATCTTTGCTATGTTCCTATGTTCTGTACTCCCTTTCTACTGATGCCAAAAGGGGGGACAAATCTGTTGTGTTGATTGGCTGTATGCAGGAACAAACAATGGTTGTTTTTTTTCGGAAAACCAAACACACCGGAGATGTGTTTAATTATACAGGCACGATTGAAAGCATTAGTTGATGCTTTTATTGGGATATGGTTGTTATTAAAACCATATGTTTCATCTGATACAGTCTTATGTAGGGAGTGTGGAATTAAAAATCTAGTTTTACCAAAACCACACTTGAGCCCATGATTTGGTTTCTGCCACAAACCAAAATTTGCCATATTGAATGTTGCAGTACTTCGTATTTGTTATTATGCATTCAACTAATCTTTCGTGCAGAAAGTGGAAACTAAAGCGGGAGATATATGATTGGCTATTGTATGCCAATATAAAATTCACAAGGAGTACTTCATATGTTTTTCAAATCTTATCCTTGCAAAATTACAAAAATGTTTTCAAAAGGGGGAGCAACAAAATAGGGGGAGCTTCTAAAATTATGAGAATATTTTTTGAACCCGTGTTATGAGTAAAATCAACACAAATTTGTCATCATAAAAAAGAGAGAGATTGTTGACCAAAATTTAGGGTTAATCACCTCTTAATGCTAAACTATGATTAGCCATGTTGATTATCTAGTTTTGATGACTAACAAATTACAAGAGTGTTGTTACCATATCTTGGACACACGACATATGGTTTTTATCGATACTATATCTGTGATGCTGTCACTATCAACTTTTTGAGCAAGTTGCGTGTGGTCCTGCAAGTATTTAAATCCCACTTCCAGTCGTTTGAATTGATGAACAAGTAAGAGAGATGACGTTTATGGATGTGCAAAAGATGTTCCCACCTAACTTCTACTCAGCTCCAGAAGGTGGTCCAAACTTCCCAGACTTAGTAATACTTTGCAACCAAGGAGTTAACATGCATAACGGCACCAAACTGAAGCTTTTATTGAACTGAAGTCAACCATAGTACAAGTAGTCGCTGCAGGAGCTTATCCCCCACACTCAGATTCTATAAAGAGGGATGTTTACACCTCTGGAACTTTATCCCAGCAATTGTGCAAAATCTTAGTGTATACTAGTGCTAAAAGATTTGGTATCTGATCTAATTTTTCTACTTACTGTGCGAAACACATTCTAAGGGGTAATTTGTAGGCAAGACTTGGGTTGGTTTTGCTAGGTACTCAAGTCCAGGATTATTTTTTTAGGGTAGGTTAAAGCTTAGCTGTGAAAAGCTTGTAAGGTTAGAGTTTAGCTTGTGAAAAACTTGTAAAGGTTTGAGCTTAGCCTAGAAAAGCTTGTGTTTGTAAAGGTTAAGGTTGATCCCGCAAAAACCTGAATATAGTGAGTGTAGGAACCTTTAGGTAGTGAAGGTACCTGGTGAGGGGAAACCACTCTAAATCATCTGTGTTAATTTCTCTATACTTCCCTTACTCGTTTTTCTACTCTAGGCACTCGCATTGCACCACAAAGATTAAAGCGTAATTCACCCCACCCCCCTCTTAGGCACTTTTGGGCCTACAATTTCAAAAATTCAAAATTCAAAGATGTTACCTGGTGGTGTGTCTTCAAGACTGAAGTCACGAATTTTGGGATCAGATCCTTCCTTAGAAGGCACCATGGTTTCTTTGTGTTGTGAGGCTTCGGGTTATGCTCCAAGTTTGAGTTTCTCGATTTGGAGAGCAACCTCTTTTTCTGGTGAAGTGAGTTCAGAGCTTGCACTTGCTTTAGGTTCCTTCCCCTTTTTCTTCTCTGGTGTCGAAAACTTCTTGAAGATAGGTTTTGCAGCAGCACTCTTAGTTATTCCTTTAGGAGGTGCATGCGGTTTTGGTGGTTTTTGTTTTGTGAAGGTTTATCTTAACACTTTCCCTTTTCCGGTGTTTGTCTTCATGGTGGGAGATAATTTCTAGAGTTTGGAGAGTTATTGTGTTTGAGAGGAAAACTGAAAGTGGAAGTTAAAAAAGGAAGTGGATAATGGAGGAAGGAGGCTGTCACGGGTTTTGTGGAGGAGAAGAAACCGGCCACTTCCATTTAATGAAGCCCCTTCCTTTTTGCAGCTTTTCTTTTCTTTGTGTCAGACGTGGGACACCACTTAACCGTTTGTCAAAACTCCCAGTTTTGATCGTGCTTTACTAGTTTTTTTTTTCCATTACTTGTCGCACATGGACCGCTGGATAATAGGTTTTGGGTCATTGTTGAACCAAATCTTGCAGCTCTTCCTCATCGATGCCCTTGATGATTTGATTACAGCCATGACTTGTCGTCATATGCTCATATGCTTAGTGCAAGTGTGGAATGTGTGACAATTGAATATTTTTTATCTATTTATGTGTGCAATGTGTTATGATATGCTTGAGCACATAAAAGCCAAAAGTGAAGCCAAATAAGAATATGTATGGTAAATTGTAAATTCCAAGCTCGAGTCTATTTTTTGTGAATTGATCTTCCTTCGACGGACATGGATGCGGACACTCAAGGAACAGCTGGCGAGTTGGTGTTGCCCACGGGTCCAATTACACGGGCTCGATCCAAGAAGATCAAAGATCAATTGCAACAACAAGTTCAAGCATTGCTCAATCTCAAGTTGCAAGAAAAATGAGTAATCAAGATGGGAGAGCTTATGAAGGAACCCATGTGCATCACTGTGTGGAAAGGAATAGAAGAGGCCTAGAAGACAGTCGATCTCATTGGGCCACACATGGGCCATGTCGACTTTTATTGTTAAATTGGGGGCCGAATTTTGTTTGTTGTTTTATTATTTTTGTTGGATTATTAATGGTCCAATTAATGGGCTGAAACTATATTTTTCTGGGTTTTAATTAGTCCATTTGTTCTTGGATTAAAAGTCAAATCCTAGTCCATTACGGTTAGTGTGGCCGACTTGGCCTTAGGGTTAGGGAGGCTACTCCAAGTCGGTAAGGGATTGGTTTGTAGCCGACTTGGGAGCTCTATAAATAAGACCTTTATGCTTTGTTTTTAGATAGATTATTTGAGAAATAAGAAGTTCAGAAAAGCTTGAATAATCTCACATCAAGAGAGAAGTCTCTTTGCTTGTTTTTATTTTAGGGATTTTGCTAACAATTGCAAGTAGTAATATTTGCTATTGTGATTCATATTCCTTTGTGCTTTGTTTCTTTGTTGTCTAGCACCGAGAGATTAGGAGGTGGAAGGACTATCACATCCATCTGTGATGCGGACATGGATGCGGACACTCAAATAATAGCTGGCAAGTTGGTCTTGCCCACGGGTACAATTACACGGGCTCGATCCAAGAAGATCAAAGATCAATCGTAAAGACAAGTTCAAGCATTACTCAATCTCGAGTTACAAGAATAACGAATAGTCAAGATGGGAGAAGAGCTTATGAAGAATCCCACGTGGATCACTGTGTGGGAAGGAATATGATGACCTAAACATGAGCATAATATGGATTTTTAATGACTAATGACGTTTAGCGAATAATTATTTATTGATTTTGATGATTAACAAACTTGGTTAGATATTTGCATATATTTGTGTTGATTAATATGCAGCATGGTCTCTTATAAGAACCACACAAAAACCACACGGACTTGGTTTCTGGAAGAAACCACACTTTGCTGTCAACATCAGAAGTGGTCCTGCTGTAAGTTGTTGGTGGCCCAGGTGGTCCTCACAGCATTAAACCTCAACCCCAACTACTCCAATGGGCAGAGAAAGTTGTCCATGATAGAGAAGAAGACCTGCAACACTTATCTCTCATCTCAAAGCTCAATTATCAATTGTGGTCCACACTTATGGTCCCGGATTGCCAAAAATGGAATTTTTTCAAGTAATCGAGCTGCAAAGAGAGTGAACTTCCTGAAATGAACCCAGCACCAACTAGTGGATTATGGAGTCAACTCTGAAGACTGTTTTGTACCTCATAGTCGTTTGATGAAGAGCTGATGGGTACTTTAGAGCCGTTGGATGAAGATCTTCCTACCTACTCCCACTTGCTCAAGCTCTATATAAGGAAGAGGAATGCTTCTTGGAAAAGCATCCCAGCCAATTTGAAAATTTCTTTGAAGTCTGCATTGTGCTTACACCTGAGATATTTTTTGAGCTTACACTTGTCCTTATTCTTATTCTCAAAGTTGTTTCAAAGGGTAGTGTTTTAGGCAAGACTAGTGTATAGTTTTGCTGGGATCTCAAATCTAGGATTAGATTTGGGGAAAGGTTAAAATTTAGCCTGAAAAAAAAAACTTGTAAAGGTTATAGCTTAGCCTGCAAAAGCTTGGTTTCTGTAATAGGTTGAGGCTGATCTCGCAAAAGCCTAAGTTATTGGGAGTTTGAAATCCTAAAGGAGGGTCCTTTAGGTAGCGGAGGTACCTGGTGAGGGGGAACCACTATAAATCACTGTGCCAACCTTTCCTCTCTCTACTCTCTTATATTTTTGCTTATCTATTTTGTGAGTAAGTGGTTTGAGACGAAACCATTTGGTTTGTCTGAAACCAATCCAGAAACCAAATGCGATTAAGGGGTAGCCTGATTCACCCCCCTCCCCCCTCTCTCAGGCCTATTTGGGCTAACAATTGGTATCAGAGCCACGTCCTCAATACAAAGGAGTAACATCCACAGGCAATGATCATGGCTTATGAGGAAAATAGCATCAACAAAGCACCTTACTTCGATGGTGTAAACTTTGATTACTGGAAGTTCAGGATGAAGATCTTCCTTGAAAGCGGAGGTCTGGAGATGTGGAACATAGTCCAACATCCTTATGCCAGACCCCTAAAGGACATGCAATTCTGGTCAGAAGAAGAGCTCAAAAAGGCTAAGGTTGATGCTCATGCCAAGAATGTCCTTCTTTGTGGAATAAGTGAGAGTGAGTTCCAAAGAGTCAGATCTTGTGAAACTACCTATGAGATTTGGAGGCTTCTATGTGTCACTCATGAAGGCACAAACCAAGTGACGGAGTCAAGACCCAATCGTCTCATGAGAGACTATGAACTGTTTCAGAGGGTTTCTTGTGAAACCATACAAGAGATGGATACTCGCTTCACAATTATGTGCAACAGCCTTGCAACTCTTGGGAAGGTAATCACACATAGAGAGAAGGTTGCAAAGGTACTTAGGTCTTTACCTAAGGAGTGGGAGCCCAAGATTACTGCCATAGAAGAAGCTCAGAACTTGAACACTCTCACCTATGATGAGCTGATCGGCAAGCTCATAGTGCATGGTTCCAAGTTTGAAACCAAGAAACCAAAGAAGAAGGATCTGGCCTTAAAATCCTAAGAATCTGATGATGACAATGATTCAAATGTTGCACTTCTTACAAAGAGATTTGTAAGATACTTCAAGAAGAAGCAACTCAAGGGAAAAAGTCCTAGAGGTGTGAAGATTAATGAGCCTAAAAAGGACCCCATGACATGCTTTGGTTGCAACCGTCCTGGTCATATAAAATCAGAGTGTCCATACCAAAAGAAGAACAAATATGATTCTTCTAAAACCAAAGGAAAGAAGGTCATAGTTGCTTTGAATGACTCAGATTCTTCAAGTGATTCAAAGGCAGAAGAGGCAGGAAACGTGGGTCTCATGGCTCAAGAAGACTTTGAGGTAGATGACTCACCTGACTTTACTTTTGATGGATTACAAGATGCTTTTGCTGAATTGCATGATAAGTATAAGGAAGCTCTTAAAAAGAACAAAGCATATAAGAAGCGCATTGATTTACTTGAATCTGATGCTGAAGCACATAGAAATGCATATGAAAAGCTTGTAACTGCTCATATAGAAGTATGTAGGTCATATGAAACTCTAAAAGCTGAAAAAGTTGCTCATAGTGAACTAGAAAAGGAAAATGTTTCTAGTATTGCTAAAAGTGAAATGTTGGTTATGAAAAATAGTAAGACTAAAGAGGAAGTTAGAGATCTTAAACACTCTTTTGAGAAATTCACCAGTGAAAATGAAAACCTAAACATATTATTAGGTCAACAAAGACACTCTGTGCAGAAAGAAGGAATAAGAGCTACAAATGTGGTTTTTGAAAAACCAAACACTTCTGTGCATTTTGTCAAGGCAAGGTCTGATATACCTGTTACTACTCATGTGCATGCTAAAAAACCATATCAGACTGCTAAAAATGCTTTAATAGGATCCAGGATGCAATATAGACACATATCTCTTAACAGGGCGCACAAACCAAATGATTCCAATGTGGTTTGTAACAAACCAAACCAGTATGTGCCATTTGTTCGAACTAGGTCTGGAAAACCATATACACCTAGGACAAACATGTATCCACCTAGGAGAAACTATCATATGCATTCACGTAGATCTAGTACATCTCATATTACATGTTATTTATGTGGTAAAACTGGTCATGGTGTTAGAACCTGTTGGTTTAAGAAGAGAAACAATAATATGAGGTATATGTGGGTTCTGAACGAAACCAAGCCTAACCTTGAAGGACTCAAGTCAGTTTGGGTACCTAAAGCATGATCATGTTGACAGGATACTAGGGATGAATGGATCTTGGACAGTGGGTGTTCAAGGCATATGACTAGAGACTTGTCCATGTTTTCATCCCTTAACTGAAAAGGATCGAGGTAATGTAACTTTTGATGATAAGTCAAAAGGGAAGATCCTTGGTTTTGATAATGTTGGCTCTAACCCTGTTATTGAGCATGTTTTATTGGTTGACAATCTAAAGTATAACCTGTTAAGTATTAGCCAGTTATATGACAAAGGATACAAGGTTGTTTTTTAGGCTTCTAGATGTTTGGTTTTAGACAAAAACCAAGTGATTTTTGTTGGCAACAGAAAAGGCAACATATATTCTATAAACCTATGCAATGTTTCTGACCCTGAGTTCAAGTGTCTAAGTGCAAGAACAGAGACACCAACGCTTTGGCACAGAAGGCTTGGCCATGCAAATTTGGAACTCATCTCAAATTTATCCAAAAAGGAGTTAGTAAGAGGTCTGCCCAAGCTCAAGTATGAGAAAGAAACCACTTGCAGAGCCTGTCAGCTTGGAAAATAGGTTAAAAGTTCCTTTAAACCTAAGCATACTATTTCTACGTCTAGGCCCCTTGAACTATTGCACATTGACTTCTTTGGACCTATGAGAACAATAAGTCTGGGTGGTAAAAGTTATGCATTTGTGGTTATGGATGATTATTCAAGGTATACGTGGGTTTTATTTCTTGCACAAAAAGATCATGCATGCTATGAATTTGGTACTCTTGTTAGGCGTCTACAAAGTGAAAAAGGTTACAAGATTTGAAAAATTAGAAGTGATCATATTGGAGAATTTGAGAATCTTGTATTTAAACACTTCTGTGAACAAAGTGGCATTGAACATACTTTTTGACTCCTAGAACACCTCAACCAAATGGGGTTGTTGAAAGGAAGAATCGAACTTTGCAAGAAATGGCTAGAACTATGCTCAATGAGCATAAGTTACCTGCCTACTTATGGGCAGAGGGTGTAAACACAACTTGTTACATTATAAATAGAGTATCATTGCGTCCTTTGATTGAAAAGACCCCCTATGAGATTTGGTTTGATAAGAAACCAAGCATTGGTTATTTTAGAGTATTTTGGTCTAAGTGCTACATTCTCAATACTAAGGACAACCTTGATAAACTTGAGGCTAAATCTGATGATGGTATATTTTTTGGATACTCTCTAACTAGCAAAGCATATCGAGTCTATAAGAAGAGAACCTTGGTTGTTGAAGAAACCATGCATGCCGTTTTTTATGAGAATGACCCGTGTGATCCATATGAGGATATAGTCACAGATACTGTACCTGAGGATCAACCACAGATCATAAGCTATAATAGGACTGCTGAAAAAGAGGAAGAACCTCCTGAACTGGAGCCTCTTCCACTGCCCATGCAAGAACCAACCGTGCAACCACAGATCATAAGCATTAATGGGACTGCTAAAAAAGAGGAAGAACCTCCTGAATTGGAGCCTCTTCCACTGCCCATGCAAGAACCAATCGTGCAACCAGGTTCACAACCAAACATGGAACCATGTGGTTTTGGGGAAAAACCAAACAATGCAGAACAAGGATCTACTTCTCATGAAAATGTGACAGCACCCAGAGGACATTTAACAGAGGTTATACTTGGAGACTTATCCAGAGGGGTGACTACCAGATCCTCATTGCACAATGTCAGCTCTCTTCTTGCATTCCATTCACAAGTGGAACCTAAAAGTGCAAAAGAGGCCATTCTTGATGAAAATTGGGTGATGGTGATATCTTAACTAACTTTGGTTTTTGTAGAAATCAACACATTGTTTGTCATCATAAAAAAGGGGGAGATTGATGACCTAAACATGAGCTTAATATGGATTATTAATGACTAATCATGTTTAGTGAATAATTATTTATTGATTTTGATGATTAACAAACTTGGTTAGATATTTACATATATTTGTGTTGATTAACATGCAGCGTGGTCTATTATAAGAACCACACAAAAACCACACGGACTTGGTTTCTGAAAGAAACCACACTTTGCTGTCAACATCAGAAGTGGTCCTGCTGCAAGTTACTGGTGGCCTAGGTGGTCCTCACAGCATTAAACCTCAACCCCCAACTATTCCAACGGGCAGAGAAAGTGGTTCATGGCAGAGAAGAAGACCCGCAACACTTATCTCTCATCTCCAAGCTCAATTATCAATTGTGGTCCACACCTATGGTCCCAGATTGTCAGAAATGGAATGTTTTCAAGTAATTAAGCTGCAAAGAGAGTGGACTTCCTGAAATGAACCTAACACCAGCTAGTGGATTATGGAGTCAACTCTGAAGATTGTTTTGTACCTCATAGCCGTTGGATGAAGAGCTGATGGGTACTTTAGAGCCGTTGGATGAAGATCTTCCTACCTACTCCCACTTGCTCAAGCTCTATATAAGAAAGAGGAATGCTTCTTGCAAAAGCATCCTAGCCAATTTGAAAATTGCTTTGAAGTCTGCAATTGTGCTTATAGCTTAGATATTTGTTGAGCTTACACTTGTGATTATTCTTGTTCTCCAAGTTGTTTCAAAAGGTAGGGTTTTAGGCAAGACTAGTGTATAGTTTTGCTGGGATCTAAAATCTAGGATTAGATTTGGGGAAAGGTTAGAGTTTAGCCTAAAAAAAAAAAAACCTGTAAAGGTTAAAGCTTAGCCTGCAAAAGCTTGTTTCTTGTAAAGGTTAGAGCTTAGCCTGCAAAAGCTTGGTTTCTGTAATAGGTTGAGGCTGATCCCACAAAAGCCTAATTTAGTGAGAGTTTGAAATCCTGAAGGAGGGTCCTTTAGGTAGTGGAGGTACCTGGTGAAGGGGGAACCACTATAAATCACTGTGCCATCCTTTCCTCTTTCTACTCTCTTATATTTCTGCTTGTATGTTTTGCGGGTAAGTGGTTTGAGACGAAACCATTTGGTTTGTCTGAAACCAATCCAGAAACCAAACGCGATTAAGGGGTAGCCTGATTCACCCCCCTGCCCCTCTCAGGCCTATTTGGGCTAACAGAATAGAAGAGGCCTAGAGACAGTCGACCTCATTGGGCCACACATGGGCCAGGTCGACATATCAGTAGTTTTCTTATTAGGGTTTGCCGAATTTTTATACTTAAATATTTTTATAATTTTGTCATAGGTTTTATTTATTTTATTATGTTGGGTCAAGTCCATTATTAATTAGTTGATTAATGTGGGCTTTAGTTGTTTGGGTTTTTAATTGTATGGTTCATAATTAGTGTCAAAGTTATGTGGGCTCAATTAAAATCCTAGTCCATCTAGTAATAGGGGAGGCGGCAACTAGGGTTAAGTTTTGAGGAGGTGGCCGACTTGTGAGAGGAGGTGGCCGACCTAGGCGTGTTGTGATCTCCTATAAATAAAGTCTTTAGGGTTCATTGTTAAATAGATTATTTGAGAAATAAAAAGTTCAGAAAAACTTGAATAATCTCACATCAAGAGAGGAGTCTCTTTGCTTGTTTTTATTTTAGGGATTTTGCTAACAATTGCAGGTATTGATATTTGCTGTTGTGATTCATATTCCTTTGTGCTTTTGTTTCTTTGTTGTCTAGCACCGAGAGATTAGGAGGTGGAGGGGCTATCGCGTCCATCTGTTGCCTAGCACGGATTGTTAGGAGGTGAAGAACAATGGTGCATAAAGTGTGCACGATTGGTGGTGATTTGAGATCGGGACAATCTTAGATACGAAGGTGCTTATAGGGCCGGCTAGGTGTGTTGTCGTATCAATTTTGGTAGCAGAACTCAGGTTATCAAATCAATCAACTATCCTTTATTTTTTTCTGTGTTTATTGTTTCTTTCTGCCGAATTATTATATATATAAAGAAAAAAAATTGTCGAATGCTATGCATCGTACTGTTCACCGCACTGTTCATCATACTGTTCATCGCTGTTACTATTTCGGCAGTAAATTATAAAAAAAAAAGAATTCGGTTGATTTGTTGATAACGAGATTGTTTTGCTGGAATTCGGGAAAAGTTCTTGACATCTTCCACACCATTTTTATTGGCCATATATGAAGAAACATGTTGAGCGAGTTTGTGCAGGTTGTGTTCCATGTAGGCAGGCAAAATCGAAAGTGCAACATCATGGGTTGTACACGCCACTGCCCGTTCCGGATAGTCCTTGGACTGATTTGTCTATGGACTTTCTTATTGGGTTACCTCGGACCAAGCGGGGACATGATAGTGTATTTGTTGTTGTTGACAGGTTTAGTAAGATGGCACATTTTATTGCTTGTCATAAAACAGATGATGCATCTCATGTTGCTGACTTATTCTTTAGGGATGTCGTGCCCTTGCATGGCCTTCCTAAAACCATTATTTCAGACAGGGATTCTAAGTTCCTAGTCAGTTCTGGCGCATGTTATGGGGTAAGTTGGTTACCAAGTTGTTGTTCTTGACGACTTGTCATCCTCAAATGGATGGACAGACTGAAGTGGTAAACAGAACCTTGGGATCTTTGTTCCGTGCTGTTGTGGGTAAAAATTTAAAAACTTGGGGAGAATGTTTGCCTTTGGTCGAGTTTGCTTATAATAGGAGCATACATTCTTCTATGGATTATTCACCTTTTGAAATTGTTTATGGTTATAACCCACTAACCCCTTTGGATTTGTTGTCTTTACCTGTTAATGAGCTTGTGAGTGCAGATGGGCAGCAAAAAGTTGGATCCACATGGCGATGGACCGTTTCAAGTTCTTGAACGCATTGGCGACAATGCTTACAAGATTGATCTGCTAGGTGAGTATAGTATCAGTGCTACATTCAATGTTTCTGATCTTACTTCCTTTGACAATGCTGATATAGATTCGAGGGCGAATCCTTTTCAGCAGGGGGGGAATGATGCGGACATGGATGTGGACACGGGCTCGATCCAAGAAGATCAAAGCTCAATTGCAACAACAAGTTCAAGCATTGCTCAATCTTGAGTTGCAAGAAGACGAGTAATCAAGATGGGAGAAGAGCTTATGATGAAACCCACGTGCATCACTGTGTGGGAAGGAATAGAAGAGGCCTAGAAGACAGTCGACCTCACTGGGCCACTTCCAGGGCATGTCGACTTTACTGTTAAATTGGGGGCCGAATTCTATGTGTTGTTTTTATTATTATTTTTGTTGGATTATTAGTGGTACAATTAATGGGCTGAAACTATATTTTAATTTTGGGTTATTTTATTTTTAGTCCAAGTCTAACTTGTAATTGGAATAGCCAAACCCAGTCCAACTTGGACATTAGGTCAAGTCGGCCGCACCAAAGGGATGCCCTAGCCGACTTTAGTTTATTATAAATAGGGACCTTTATGCTTTGTTTTTATACAGATTATTGGAGAAATTAAAAATTCACAAAAGCTTGAATAATCTCACATCAAGAGAGGAGTCTCTTTGCTTGTTTTTTATTTTAGGGATTTGCTACTAATTACAGGTAGTGATATTTGCTATTGTCATTCATATTCCTTTGTGCTTTTGTTTCTTTGTTGTCTAGCAGTGAAAGATTAGAAGGTGGAGGGACTATCGGGTCCATCTATTGTCTAGCACGGATTGTTAGGAGGAGAAGGACAACGGTGCATAAAGTGTGCACGATTGGTGGTGATTTGAGATCGGGACAATCTTAGATACGAAGGTGCTTCTAGGGCCGGCTAGGTGTGTTGTCGTATCAATTTTTGTAGCGGAGCTCAGGTTATCAAATCAATCAACTATCCTTTAATTTTTTTCTGTGTTAATTGTTTTCTTTCTGCCGAATTGTTATTATATGTAAAAAAAGGGGGTCGACTAAACCCTAAATCAAGTAGTCGATTTGTGCCTGTTGGGAATTGGAATTGCTTGTTGAGTTGTCTCTCAAATTCGGCAACATATTATAAAAAAAAAAAAAGAAAGAAGAGTTCGGTTGATTTATTGAAAACTAAATTGTTTTGCAGGAATTCGGGAAAAGTTCCTACCCGAATTGAATCTTAAGTTTTCTTTCAGTTTGTTGTGTTGATAGCCAATTTCTTGCATTGGGTGATATTGTCTCATATTGCTCGATTGACCAAAAATCTTACACATACAAATTGTTCTCCTTATGTGTGTTTTCTGTTCTTGAATTGGGTTTAATCTTGCCTCTAGTTTCCTGAAGTTTGTCGTTCCTTGTTAGGAAGTTCATTGATTCGATTGAATACGTGGCAATTTGTTATTGTCTGTGATTTGTTTCTGGATCCTGACAAATGAAAAAAAAAACTAGCAAGGGACAAGAGAGTGAGTGAAACACAAGAGAGGGTGAGGTTATTTTCAGGCTGACTTCGTAGACACCAAAAAGCCAGGACCCGGAGAGCAGCAGGCAAGACGAGCAAGGGTGTCATTACAATGGAGGGCATTGAGAGATGAGGTAGTCCGTCTCAACAACAAATTGCTCGACAAATCTGAGGAATTAGCCGAGTTCAAGCGCACACATAGAGACGACATGGCGGAGCTGAAACACCTACTTGCAGGCTTGACCGTCCAGGGAGAGCAGCCGCCACCTCTACACCAGCAACAGCAGCAACCCCCTCCACGCCAACAGCAGCAACAAACACCATTCGTTGAGGAACCAATGCAGTGAGTCGAACCGCAGCCAAGGGGCGGGATACTCAAACCTCGGGAGCAAGTTGAACCCCAGAGACGTTTGGAAGGCGAGTTTGAAGATGAGGCATGGGAAGAGGAAGAGTGGCAGCCACGTTTCCAACGTTATGGACGAGGTGGAAGAATGCCGAGAGGAAGAGGAGGTTATTAGAATCGACATTTTGGAAGGAACAACAAATGGGAGCCATTCAACAATGTCAATACCAACATGAACAACAATAAGATCAAGATACCTTCTTTTTCAGGGAAGAGGAGATGTAGATGCTTTCATTGAATGGGAGCAAAGAGCTGATATGGTTTTTATTTGTTATCACTTTTTCGAGGAAAAGAAGATTAACCTAGCTACTCTTGAATTTACTGATTATGCTCTTAAATGGTGGAACAAGTTTTTGTTTGACAAGCGTCTTGCAGGACAAGGACCACCTCACACATGGGCTGAATTGAAAGGCATCATGAGGAGGAGGTATATACCGAGCTACTACTATACCGAGATGCACCAGAAGCTGCAAACTTTGAGGCAAGGTACACGGAGCATTGATGACTATTATAAGGAGATGGAAGCACTCATACTTCAGGAAAATATAGAGGAGGAGCCCCAAGCAACCATGGCACGGTTCCTTGCTGGAATGAACCGGGAGATTGCTAACATTGTGGAGCTGCAACATAATCTAAACATTGGAGAGGTTGTCGAGAATGCAATCAAGGTGGAAAGGCAGCTGAAGAATAGGGGTTCTCGAGGACCTTATATCACATCGAGTTCGTCCAACTAGAATCCAAGAAGATACACCCGAGAAGAGAAGCCGAGAGAGGAAAAAACTAGACTGGTTGACTACAAACCAGCCCCAAAAGCAAGCCAGTCGACTTCTTCCATCACAACTAAGCATCAGGATGTTAAGTGCTTAAAATGTGCGGGTATTGGGCATATTGCTTCCCAATGTCCAAACAAGAAGGTGATCTATGTTCGGGAAGGGGGAGAGCTCTACTCGGATGATGAGGAGGACGACCCATATGTTAACATGCCCGAGCTGGAAGATGTTCTCGTGGAAGATCGATATGTGCAAGAGGCACCAGCTTCTGGCCCATTGCTTCTCGTGACCAGGCGAGCTCTCAGTGCACAGTTGAAAGAGGATGAGACTGAGCAGAGGGAAAATATCTTCCACACCAGATGCCATGTCAATGGGAAAGCATGTAGTGTAATCATCGACAGTGGGAGTTGTGCGAATGTAGCCAGTGCCTTGATGGTGGAGAAATTGGGATTAGCAGTTTTGAAGCAGCCCCACCCATATAAGCTGCAGTGATTGAATGACATGGGTGAGATCAAGGTGATGAAACAGGTTCTTGTTACTATGACCATTGGTAATTATACTGACAACATATTGTGTGATGTTATTCCCATGCATGCTTGTCACATTTTACTTGGTAGACCATGGCAGTATGACAGACGAGTATGGCATGATGGCTACAAGAATAGGTACTCCTTCTCCATGGGTGAGCAGAAATTCGTATTAGCTCGATTGTCTCCACAGCAAGTGTATTATGATCACAAGCACTTGGAAAAGAGTGCTGAGACAATGAGGCAAGAAAAGGAAGCCAAGTTGCAAAATAATGGTGAGCTTGAGAGGATAGCCGAGGGCTATGCAAATGGAGAGGGTGTGCAAAAGGTTGAGAACCTTGAGAAAGGAGAGCTAAAACAAAAAAAAAAGCAAAAGAGTGAAGTCAGCAATGGGGGAGAGAAAAGGAGAGCCACTGTCGACTTGGAGAGAAAAAAAGCGGGAAAACAGAAACAGAACTTCTATGCAAATGTGAGCGATTTGAGAGTAGCATGTGCGGGAAGGAAGGATATTTTGGTGCTCTTGTACAAGTGATACGACAACACACCTAACCGGCCCTAGAAGCACCTTCGTATCTAAGATTGTCCCGATCTCAAATCACCACCAATCGTGCACACTTTATGCACCGTTGCTCTTCACCTCGTAACAATCTATCCTAGGCAACAGATGGACGCGATAGCCCCTCCACCTCCTAATCTCTCGGTGCTAGACAACAAAGAAACAAAGCACAAAGGAATATGAATCACAATAGCAAATATCACTACCCGCAATTTTTAGCAAATCCCTAAAATAAAAATAAGCAAAGAGACCCCTCTCTTGATGTGAGAATATTCAAGCTTTACTGAACTTTTTATTTCTCAAATATTCTGTCTAACAATGAACCCCTAGGTCTCTATTTATAGAGGATCAAAAGCACCTAGGTTGGCACCTCCTCAACCCTAAAGTTGGCCACCTCCTCAAGTCACGTCCTCAAGTTACTCCTATTACTAGATGGACTAGGATTTTAATTGAGCCCACATAACTTGGACACTAATTAAAACCTTATAATAAAAACCCAAATAACTAAAGCCCACATTAATCAACTAATTAATAATGGACTTGACCCAATATAATAAAATAAATAAAAAGAACCCTAATAATAATACTACTGGTACGTCGACATGGCCTATGGTGTATGGGCTGATGTCGACTGGGCCCCACTTGTGCCCTTGAGTCAATTACTCCTTAATCGATAGCAAATTGATGGACTTCTGTTTCAGCTTCTCTCCAAGCTTGATTACTCGCTCTTTTTGCAACTCGAGATTGAGCAATGCTTGAACTTGTCGTTGCAATTGATCTTTTATTTTCTTGGATCGAGCCCGTGTAATTGGACCCGTGGGCAACACCAACTCGCCAGCTGCTCCTTGAGTGTCCGCATCCATGTCCGCATCATTCCCCCTGCTGAAAAGGATTCACCCTCGAATCTGTACCTGCATTATAAAAGCGAGTAAGATCAGAAACGTTGAATGTGGCACTAACACCATACTCACCTGGCAAATCAATCTTGTAAGCAATGTCGCCAATGCGTTCAAGAACTTGAAATGGTCCATCGCCATGCGGATCCAGCTTAGATTTCCTTTGCTTAGGAAACCTCTCCTTCCGAAAGTGTACCCAAACCCAATCACTAGGCTCAAACCTCACAAGTTTGTGCCCTTGATTAGCTCTTTGAGCATACTTCTTGTTCTTTGTCTCGATATGCTGTCGAGCCCTCTCATGAATAGACCGCACTAACTTTGCTTTTTGCTGCCCATTTACACTCACAAGATCATTAATAGGTAGAGGCAACAAATCCAAACGGGTTAGTGGGTTATATCCGTAAACAATTTCAAAGGGTGAATAACCCGTAAAAGAATGTATGCTCCTATTATAAGCAAACTCGACTAAAGGCAAACATTCTCCCCAAGTTTTCAGATTTATACCCATAACAGCACGCAACAAAGATCCCAAAGTTCTGTTTACTGAAACGACCGCATCCCAAAATTGACAATACAAAATATACACAATTATAAAATGACCAAAATACCCTTAAAACCAGGGATGCCAAACTCTATGAAAAAAAAAACATCAACTCAATACCTCCGAGTAACTAAAAATAACCATCGGGATACAAAAGTCAAATATAAACCAGGCTTATCTAGCCAAAGTATCACCGGTTAAAAACTACCGGAACATTAACTGATCAAAATCCAAGAAACCAAAACAGTATCCTGACAATAATGTGTAGCGAAAAAATAACAGTAATGTCAATGACAAGTGTAGAACATATATATGAGTCAACTCTATGGATCCACCAGGAAGGAAACGCAGCTACGTGCTGAAGTGCAAGTGTCTGATACCCGAGGTAAGAGCAACCGTCAACAAGCTACTAATGATCTATAAAACCACGGTGGCGATTTATATGAGTCGCCTACTCAATGTACAATCTAAGACAAACATACAGCACACGAGGACAGGCTCGTAGGTGAGTAAGTCCACGAGCACAAGTATACACACACAATTAACACGTGTCAATACCACACTTACAAGTGTTAGGTGTATTGTCTGGTTATCACATTCTTATCATTATTAAGGGCCCTCTACTGTGTGCGTCGGGCGCGGTAGCGACTATTCTGTTCCCCAGGGCGTATGCCCAAATATAATCATATATGTATAGTAAAAATAGCAACACCGGAATGGGTAAGTTCCGAAAAAAAAAACCACCAACAAACAGGTGGCTGACAGCTCTAGGAGGGGTGCTCTACTCAGAGAAATTACAATACAAAACCTTGGGGCATACCCTTCAGTCCCCAAGTCGACAGCTCTGTGAGGGGTGCTCTCATCAAAAGAAATGGATAAAAACAAATAACCAAGGGGTACACCCGACAAATCCCCAAGGTGCCAGCTCTGTAAGGGGTACTCTCACTAATATACTAGCCGAGGGCGTACCCATCAATTCCCTCGTCGCCGTCTTTGTGAATACAATTCACTAAAATAACAGGACCCAAGGGGTACCCTCTCTTCTCTCTCGGTGCTACCGGGTCTAGGAACTGTCAACACTCGTGTCGAAGTCAACCGACTCTTCAGTTCCTCAAAACTCTGCAGGTAATGATCATCCCACACGTAAGAGCAATCTTTCCTCAATAGCTTAGTCATGGGACCCGCTATCGAGGAAAAACCCTCAATGAACCTGTGATAGTAACCAGCAAGTCCAAGGAAACTCCGCAGATCCACCCCCTGCTGCATTGGCGTTCCCCTGTCCAGCAAGAACCTGTCCTCCTGCTGCATCATCCTGCACCTCGTTATCGTTCCCTTGCCTAACAGGAATCTGCATCACCGACACGTTGTCGAAAACATTAATAGGGGCGTGCCCTTCGGGATGGTGTTGATCCTGGTGTTCCATATCGACGCCTATACGAATGCAACTTGTCAAAAACCGTTTACAAAAACTGACACAAAACTAGAACAGGCTTATGCACAACAATTACAACAGACACTTGTTTAAAAACCCAAAGGACCTAAAGTCTGCTCTCCTACCAAGGTGAAACGGCCGCATCCCAAAATCGACAATACAAAATAAACACAATTATAAAATCTCCAAAGTACCCCTAAAACCAGGGATGCCAAACTCTATGAAAAAAAAAACATTAACTCAATACCTCAGAGTAACTAAAAATAAGCATCGGGAAACAAAAGTCAAATATAAACCAGGGTTATCTAGCCAAAGTATCACCGGTTAAAAACTACCGGAATAACAACTGATCAAAATCTGAGAAACCAAAACAGTATCCCAACAATAATGTGCAACGGAAAAATAACAGTAATGTCAATGACAAGTGTAGAACATATATGAGTCAACTCTATGGATCCATCAGGAAGGAAACGCAGCTACCTGCTGAAGTGCAAGTGTCTGATACCCGAGTTAAGAGCAACCGTCAACAAGCTACTAATGATCTGTAAAACCACGGTGGCGATTTATATGAGTCGCCTACTCAATGTACAATATAAGACAAACATACAGGCATACGAAGACAGGCTCGTAGGGTGAGTAAGTCCACGAGCACAAGTATACACACACAATTAACACGTGTCAATACCACACTTACAAGTGTTAGGTGTATTGTCTGGTTATCACATTCTTATCATTATTAAGGGTCCTCTACTGTGTGCATCGCGCGCGATAGCGACTGGCCAGTTCCCCAGGGCGTATGCCCAAATATAATCATATACGTATAGTAAAAATAACAACACCGGAATGGATAAGTTCCGACAAAGAAAACCACCAACAAACAGGTGGCCGACAACTCTAGGAGGGGTGCTCTCCTCAAAGAAATTATAATACAAATTCTTGGGGCGCACCCGTCAGTCCCCAAGTTGTCAGCTCTGTGAGGGGTGCTCTCACCAAAAGAAATGGATAATAACTAATAACCAAGGGGTACACCCGACAAATCCCCAAGGCGCCAGCTCCATAAGGGGTACTCTCACTAATATACTAACCGAGGGCGTACCCATCAATTCCCCCGTCGCCGTCTTTGTGAATACAATTCGCTAAAATAACAGGACCCGAGGGGTACCCTCTCTTCCCTCTCGGTGCTACCAGTCAACAGCACCACAGTAGAACTTATTAATTACTCTGGTACGTTATGTCACCAATTATGAAGTTGTAAAAGTGTCCCCTCAAGTTGTATCTAAGTTGTGTACCATTACAGAGGTTCTTTAAACAGAGCCTAAAGCTCACAATAAACAGGATATAGCAAGACAGCATATATCACAAGCATGGGAATAACAGCTCATTGGAGAATCACTTGGCAGACAGCACGTATTTTTATTATCATGGTAATTCAGCACATAAACAACCAGGTACACAACACAGTCAATAGTATGAAGCATACTCAGCAAGCAGTACTACCTAACCATACCAACAAGTATTCGCATACAGGTATATAAGTCTTGTAGAGTCACACCTCAATTATGATGGCACTCTGTCTGTCCACCACTAGTACCAGCCGCTCCTGAATTATGTCTCGTGCCTATACACAGAGACACCACATCTCACAAAGATATTTAATGGTAAATAAATTATGCATACAAGTGCAATGAAACCGTGAGATAAGGTCCAGCCCAGAAAGTCTACTCTCACTCACCAAAACCACATCTCCAAGTCACGGGCCTAAGGTTCACATGCTCAAAATCCAACTAAGTCCAAAATCTTAATCCCGGGCTTGAAGCCCATACCACCAGTCCAATACTTAACTCACAACAATCTCGGCCTATAGTCCTTGCCATTAAGTCCACTATAAACTTTAGATGTCCTTGGGTTTTAAGTCCACTACATAATAGGTCCAAAAATCATTATTGGGTCATATAACATATTATCACTGGCCAAGGCTCGATTTTATCTTACTTCCGTTTTAAGGTTTTTACCCGAATCCGAGTTATCCGTCCTAGACGTTCTACCCAACTCAGACAACCATCCACATGCTACTCACTCACCCCTCTCGGTTTCTACTATACCGAATTTAGTACATAACCCAATCCGAAAATAATAGTATATGCCGTGAACAAATGTTAATCACATTGCTACAACCGGGAATTTACCGCTAAAAGCCAAAAGATATTCTGCCTTGCCGGAATCAAGAACCCGCTCACCGGATTTCGTTCACACCCCGCCGAAAAGTACCCGAGTCTGCCGGAAAACACCACTCCAACAACCTGTCAAACTCGGCAATTCGTACACCATGGCTCAAACAATCAAAACAGCACCGACAAGTAACAACCATGAATCGAGAATGAAATAGTATTCAAAACTCTTACCGAAACAATGATTATGTGTGCTATCAGAGTAGATTCACTCAACCCCAGCCTCGGATTCGTCAGGTAACACTAACAAACTCTGCTCTGCCGCCCGAGTCAGACCACAGCCCGGGCTCCTCAAAACCCGCCTTGAACTTCCACGCACAATGGTGACCCACTGCCCGAAGACAACCTGTAACCCGAGCCTCACCAGCTAGATCCGCTCCCGGAACCCACTACACAGCCAAGCCAACAACAGCCACGCACCTGCCACCATCCAACAACAAACGCAACACGACAACCCACACACGAAACCCGATTAGCACCCGAACACCAAAACAAGAAGATAGATGGACGAAGGAAGAGAAGAGCGGAGACAGTGAAAAAGAAAGGAGAAGTAGGCGGCTTACCTGATGGCAAAAACCCAAGCAGACCACCGAAACTCGTCGCTCGTGTCGCAAGCCTGCACAAAACACCTCCCACTACTCGCGGGTGCTCGGTGGCGGCGGTGAAACAAGGAAAAGAGAGGTTAAGATGGTGGTGGCCGTGATGTGTGAAGGTTTGAGGGAGAGAGAGATAACGAGAGAGAGAGAGAAAGGGGCTGGCGGCGGAAGAAGAAAAACGAAAGGAGGAGAAAAGAAAGAAAAGAGGAGAAGAGAAAAGAGAAGGGTTAGGGCTTGACCAGCCCGAGCTCAAAACGACGCCGTTTTGAGCTTAGGCTCGGTCAACCCGCCCTAAGTCAAACTCTGGTTTTTTTTTTGTAGAACACCAAAACGACACAGTTTTACTAAAACTACATAGGAACTTAATTTCCAACTCCCAAACCCGATTCAAACCAAACTAACTCCTAAAGAATGAACCAAAGCTTCACGAAAGAAGTAGTTCCAAGAAAAGAAAATATTTTTCTTGTCCAAAACTCAAAAATATATGGTGGGTAAAATTGGAAATAAAATTCCCAGAAATTCCATAAAATAAATTATGAAAAATCGGGGCGTTACATTACCACTTCAGTCTCACTTGGGATTTGTGCTCTAGGAACAAAATCAATTTGGTGTTCTATACCCCGAATAGGAGGCAATTCCTTTGGTAGTTCCTCTAGAAACACATCCCGAAAATCCTGCAAAATAGAAACAAGAGAACTAGAATTATCGGGATTAAGGTCAGTGTCAGAAAAATAAGCGCCCTTGTACAAGAGCACCAAAATATCCTTTCTTCCCGCACATGCTACCCTAATACCCCTCACATTTGCATTGAAGTTCTGTTTTTTTTCCCCTCTTTTTTTCTCTCTAAGTCGACATTGGCTCTCCTTTTCTCTCCCTCATTGTCGACTTCACTCTTTTTTTTTTTCAAGCTTCTCAACCTTTTGCACACCCTCTCCTTTTGCATAGGCCTCGGGTATCCACTCTTCCTCACCATTGTTTTGCAGCTTGGCTGCCTTTTCTTGCCTCATTGCCCAGCACTCTTTTCTAAGTGCTTATGATTAGAGTACACTTGTTGGGAGGACAATGGAGGTAACACAAATTTCTACTCTCCTATGGAGAAGGAGTACCGATTCCTGTAGCCATCATGCCATACACGTCTGCCATACTCCCATGGTCTACCAAGTAAAATGTGACAAGCATGCATAGGAATAACATCACACAATATCTTGTCAGTATAATTACCAATGTTTAATGCAACAAGAACCTGTTTCGTCACCTTGATCTCACCCATGTCATTCAACCACTGCAGTTTATATGGGTGGGGATGCTTCGACATTGCTAATCCCAACTTCTCCACCATCAAGGTGCTGGCTACATTCGCGCAACTCCCACTGTCGATGATCACACTGCATGCTTTACCATCGACATGGCTTCTAGTGTGGAAGATATTCTCCCTCTGCTCCGTCTTATCCTCCTTCAGTTGTGCACAGAGTACTCGCCTGGTCACAAGAAGCAAAGGATCAAATGCTGCCGCCTCTTGCACATATCGATCTTCTACAGGAACATCCTCTAACTCGGGCATGTTAGCACATGATTCGTCCTTCTCATCATCCGAGTATACCTCTCCTTCCCGAACATAGATCACCTTCTTGTTTGGACACTGGGAAGCAATGTGCCCAGTACCCGCACACTTGAAACAATTCACATCCCAATGCTTAGTTGTGGAGGAAGAAATCGACTGGCTTGCCTTTGGGATTGGCTTGTAGTGGGCCAGTCTTGTCTTTTTCTCTCTTGGCTTCTCTTCTCGGGTGTACTTCCGTTGATTCCAATTGGACGAACTGAATGTGATATAAGGACCACGAAAACCCCTGCTGTTATTATATACCTTCAACTCTCTTTCCACCTTGATTGCACTTTCGACAACCTCTCCAATGTCTAAATTATGTTGCAGCTCCACGACATTAGCAATCTCTCGATTCATTCCAGCAAGGAATCGTGCCTTGGTGGCTTGAGGCTCCTCCTCTATTTTCGCCTGTAGCATCAGTGCTTCCATCTCCTTATAATACTGCTCAATGCTCCGTGTAACTTGCCTCAAAGTTTGCAGCTTCTGGTGCAAATCAGTATAGTAGTAGCTCAGTACATATCTTCTCCTTATGATGCCTTTCAATTCAGCCCATGTTTGAGGGGGTCCTTGTCCTGCACGATGCCTGTCCAACAAAAACTTGTTCCACAGTTTAAGAGCATAATCAGTAAATTCAAGAGTAGCTAGGTTATTCTTCTTTTCCTCGGAAAAGTGATAACAAATGAAAACCATATCAACTCTTTGCTCCTATTCAATGTAAGCGTCGACATCTCCTCTTCCCTGAAAAGAAGGTATCTTGATCTTGATGTTGTTCATGTTGGCATCGACATTGTTGTTTGGCTCCCATTCATTGTTCCTTCCAAATTTTCGATTCTGATAACCTCCTCTTCCTCTCGGCATCCTGCCACCTCGTCCATAATGTGGCTGCCATTCTTCCTCTTCCCATGCCTCATCTTCAAATTCGCCTTCCAAACGTCTCCCACGTTCAGCTTGCTCCCGAGGCTCTGGTATGTCGCCCCTTGGCTGCGGTTCGTCTCGCTGCCTTGGTTCCTCGACTAATGGCGGTTGTTGCTGGTGTTGGCGTGGAGGGGGCTACTGCTGCTGCTGCTGCCATGGTGGCTGCTCTCCCTGGACTGCCAAACCTACAAGTAAGCATTTCAGCTCCGCCATGTCGTCTCTATGTGTGCGTCTGAACTCGGCTAGCTCGTCGGATTTGTCGAGCAATTTGTTTTTGAGACGGACTACCTCATTTCTCAATGCCCTCCATTGTAATGATTCCCTTTGCCCATCTTGCCGACTGCTCTCCGATTCATGGCTTTTTGGTGACTGCGACATCTTTCTGAAAGATAACCTCACCCTCTCTTGTGTTTCACTCACTCTCTTGTCCCTTGCTCGGTTTTTATTTGTTAGGATCCAGAAACAAATCATAGATAATAACAAATTGCCACGTATTCAATAGAATCAATAAACTTCCTAACAAGAAAACGACAAGCTTCACAAAAACTAGAGGCAAGATTAACTCAATACAAGAACTGAAAACACACACAAGAAGAACAATTTGTGTACTTTGATGACATACTTATCTGTAGCAGCAATGAACATGAGTATATTGAACAACTTAGATTAGTATTGGAGGCTCTTAGGGTTGAAAAACTATTTGCTAAGCTAAGGAAGTGTAAATTCTGCATGGATAGCGTTGTTTTTCTTGGTTATGTTGTGAGCTCCAGGGGAATCGATGTCGACCAAGAGAAGGTACAAGCCATAAGAGAGTGGCCGACTCCTACAACAGTCTCACAGGTACGGTCTTTTCACAGGCTTACTAGCTTTTACAGAAGGTTTGTGAAAGATTTTAGCACAATTGTTGCACCTTTGAATGAGAATGTTAAGAAAGAAATTGGGTTTAAATGGGGACAAGAGCAAGAGGATGCATTTAATACCTTGAATGATAAGTTATGTACTGCTCCTATTCTGAAATTGCCTGATTTTAACTCAACCTTTGAGGTTGAATGTGATGCCTCTGGTATAGGCGTAGGTGCTGTCTTTTGCGGGAAAGGAGGCCATTCGCTTATTTTAGCGAAAAGTTGAAGGGTGCATAGCTGAAATATTCGACATATGATAAAGAGCTGTATGCACTTGTGCAGGCGTTGCAAACATGGCAGCATTACCTATGGCCCAAGGAGTTTGTGATCCACACCGATCATGAGAGTTTGAAGCATCTAAAGGGCCAAGGTAAACCGAATAAGAGACATGCTAAATGGCTCGAGTTTATTGAGACATTTCCCTATGTGGTGAAATACAAGCAAGGTAAGGATAATGTCATAGTCGATGCATTATCACGGAGGTATGCTCTTATTACCTCTCTTAGTTCGAAATTGTTGGGATTTGAGCATATTAAGGCCTTGTACAATTCTGATCATGATTTTACTTCTACCTATGATGCTTGTGAACATGCTGGGTTCGGTAAGTTTTACATTGATGCAGGATATTTGTTTAAAAAACGTAAACTTTGCATTCCAGCTTGTTCTATGAGAGAATTGCTTGTTAGGGAGTCTCATGATGGAGGCTTAATGGGACATTTTGGTGTTGCTAAAACACTTGATATCTTCCATGAGCATTTTTATTGGCCATATATGAAGAAAGATGATGAGCAAGTTTGTGCAGGTTGTGTTCCATGTAGGCAGGCAAAATCGAAAGTGCAACCTCATGGGTTGTACACGCCACTGCCTCTTCCGGATAGTCCTTGGACTGATTTGTCTATGGAATTTGTTATTGGGTTAGCTCGGACCAAGCGGGGACATGATAGTGTATTTGTTGTTGTTGACAGGTTTAGTAAGATGGCACATTTTATTGCTTGTCATAAAACAGATGATGCATCTCATGTTGATGACATATTCTTTAGGGATGTCGTGTGTAACGCCCCGATTTTTTCATAATTTGATTTATGGAATTTTCGAAATTTTTATTCCATTTTTTAGCCTTGAGGAATTTCTGGATTTTTGGGCTAGGAAATAAATTATTTTACCTTGGTTATATCGGAATTAAGTCGATGGTATGACGGGTACAGCCTTCGTTGGAGTTTAATCGGGTTTTGGAGTTGAGAATTAAACTTTGAAGTAGTTTCACTGAAACTACGTCGTTTTGGAGTTTTAGAAAGAAAAAAAAAAATACTAACGGGTCAACAAGGCGGGTTGACCGTGCCAAGCCGAACAACGCGTCGTTCGGGCTGGCGGGTCAAACCCTAATGCCTTCACTTCTTTTTTCCTTCTTTCTTTTTCTTTTCTGCTTTCTCTCTTTTCTTCTCACGCCGCCGACCCCTTCTCCCCCTCTCTCTCTTTTCTCTTCTCTCTCTCTCTCTCCCTCTTCTTTTTCCCTCTCTTGTAACCCTTTTCCCAAATCGTTCCTCGTCTTCCTTGCCGCCTTCTCGCCGAGCCGCCGCCTTGCCTCGGGTCACTGCTGCCGAGTCGAGGAAGGAGAAGGAGACGCGAGGTGGTCCCGGGCTCTGTGCACGATGGTGGGAGCAGTGGACCAGGCAAATCCTCATGAGGACGGTCCTATCAGTATGGCTCTCAGGGACGGGGGTTTCTCGGCATGATTCTTGGGTACATGCTGGTATTGCAATAAGCCGGGACACCAGAAGTCATCTTGCTACAAGTGGATGAAGGATAACGGTGGCGGTGGTTCCCAGTATACTATATAGAGTTCTGTGGCTAGTGGTGCTGTTTCTTCTAGTCCGAACAGGGGTGGCGGACAGCAGGGTCGAGGTCATGGAGGTTCTGGAGCTCCGAACCGCGAGACTGCGACTCAGTCTGCTGCAGCTCCTTGGGTTTATGCCATCACCCGGGAGGAGGCTGCTGATGCTCCAAAGGTTATAGCAGGTACCTTTATGGTTTTTGGTCAGTATGCACATGCATTAGTTGATCCAAGTTCAACACATTCTTTTGTATCACGTGCATTCATGACCACTTATAACATAGAGGATGATAACCTTAGTAGACCCTTGAGAGTCCGTTTACCCACCGGAGATATAGTAGTTGTTGATCGAGTTTGTAGAGATGTATCGATAGAGTATGATAGTGAGAGTTTTCCTTCTAATCTTGCTGTCATGGATTTGGGAGAGTTTGATGTTATCTTAGGCATGGACTGGTTGTCCAGACACCAAGCAGTAGTTGATTGTCGGGCCAGGGAAGTATCCTTATCTTCTTTGTTGGGGCGTAGATTGGTGTTTGTTGGAGAGCGAAGAGCCCTATCGGCGTGCTGTATCTCGGCCATCCAAGCTTTCAGGATGATTCAAGAGGGTTGTGATGCTTTTCTAGCTCATGTGGTCGATTCATCGGTACCAGTATCTGGAGTGGAGGATATTCCTATTGTTCGGGAGTTTCCCGATGTATTTCCTGATGATTTTCCTGGGTTGCCTCCGGAGCGGGAGGTGGAGTATATAGTTGATTTTGTACCGGGAGTTGCACCTATCTCTATACCGCCCTACAGAATGGCTCCGACAGAACTTCAGGAGTTGAAGAAACAACTGGAGGAGTTGTTGGATAAGGGTTTCATTAGACCGAGCATCTCACCTTGGGGTGCCCCGGTCTTGTTTGTGAAGAAGAAGGATGGCAGTATGCGGATGTGTGTGGACTATAGGCAGTAAAAACAAGGTGACTGTGAAGAACAAGTATCCTTTGCCTAGGATCGATGACTTGTTCGATCAGTTGCAGGGTGCATCTGTGTTCTCGAAGATTGACTTGCGATCTGGTTACCATCAGGTTCGGATTGCAGAGCAAGACATACGGAAGACTGCATTCCGCACTTGGTATGGTCATTATGAGTTTGTGGTTGTTCCTTTTGGTCTGACGAATCCACCGGTAGTGTTAATGTGTATGATGCAACAAGTTTTCCATGAATTTCTGGACCGGTTTGTGGTAGTGTTCATTGATGATATCCTGGTCTACTCGAGTAGTAAGGCCGAACATGAGGACCACTTGAGGCAGGTTTTGCAGAGGTTGAGAGAAGAACAACTCTATGCCAAGCTCAGCAAGTGTGAGTTTTGGTTGGATGAGGTTGCATTTCTAGGGCATATTGTGTCCGGTGAAGGCATTAAGGTGGAGCCGGCCAAGATTAAGGCAGTCATGGATTGGGAGCCACCGAAGAGTGTATCGGAGATACGGAGTTTTCTTGGACTTGCTGGTTATTACCGGAGGTTCATTGAGGGTTTTTTCTTAATAGCGAGTCCCATGACTAAACTGTTGAGGAAAGACTATGCTTTTGTTTGGGATGACGGTTGTCAGAAGAGTTTTGAGGAGTTGAAGAGTCGGTTGACTTCTGCACCGGTTTTGACTATTCCGAGACCCGGAGTGGAGTACACGGTGTTCAGTGATGCTTCTGGTCTGGGCTTGGGATGTGTTTTGATGCAGGAGGGTCGGGTGATTGCTTATGCCTCCAGGCAGTTGAGAACTCACGAGAGGAACTATCCGACCCATGATCTGGAGTTAGCTGCTGTGATCTTTGCTTTGAAGATCTGGAGACACCATCTGTACGGTGAGAAGTGCCGGATTTTCACAGACCACAAGAGTTTGAAGTACATCATGACCCAAAGGGAGCTTAATATGAGGCAGAGACGCTAGATTGAGCTTCTGAAGGATTATGATTGTACTATTGAGTACCATCCAGGCAAGGCCAATGTTGTTGCAGATGCATTGAGCCAGAAGAGAGTGGTTTCTGCAGATGAGGACTCTGTTTCTTATGCTTTGCCTTCCTTGGTGGAGCTGAGGTCGTTGGATGCACAGTTGGAGGTGGATGTTACTAGGGCGTTGTTAGCCAGTTTGAGCATCCGGCTGACCTTGAGGGATAAGATCATGGAGTTCCAGTATGGTGATCCTCGTTTAACAGAGTTGCGGGATAAGGCTCTCGGTGGAGAGAGTTCTAGTTTTTATGTCCGGGAGGATGGTGCTCTGATGACCGGTGATCGGTTTTGTGTTCCGATGTCGATGATTTGAGGAGATGGATTATGGATGAAGCGCATAATGCGCCATATGCTATGCATCCGGGTAGCACCAAAATGTACCAGAACTTGAAGAGTCCTTATTGGTGGCCCGGGATGAAGAAGGATGTTGCGGAGTTTGTGGCTCGTTGTATGACTTGTAAGCAGATGAAAGCCGAGCATCAGGCTCCTGCCGGCAAGTTGAGATCTTTGACTATCCCGCAGTGGAAGTGCGAGCATATCACAATGGACTTTGTTATCGGGTTACCGAGGACCCGGGGGCGACATGATGCCATCTGGGTCATTGTGGACAGATTGACCAAGTCAGCTCATTTCCTACCGATTCAGCAGACGGATACAATGGACAAGCTGGCGAGGTTGTATGTTTCGGGTATTGTCCGTCTACATGGAGTTCCACTATCCATTGTGTCGGACAGGGATCCGAGGTTTACTTCCCACTTCTGGAAGAGTTTGCAGTCAGCTTTGGGTACTAAGCTGAATTTCAGTACTGCATTCCATCCACAGACCGATGGGCAGTCGGAGAGAACCATACAGACACTAGAGGATATGCTTAGAGACTGTGTGCTCAATTTTAGTGGATCTTGGGATGAGACATTACCGTTGGTTGAGTTTGCTTATAACAACGGGTATCACTCCAGTATCGGTATGGCGCCTTGTGAGGCTTTGTATGGGCGGAAGTGTCGTAGTCCGATCTGTTGGGATGAGGAAGGTCTGAGACAGGTGGTTGGTCCAGACCTAGTCCAGGAGACTGTTGATCAGATCGAGGTGGTTAAGCAGTGCATGAGGGCTGCTCAGGACCAGAAAAAGAGTTTTGCCGATAAGCATCGTCGGGAGATGGAGTACAATGTAGGTGACAGAGTTTTCCTCTGTGTTGCTCCCTGGAGAGGTGTTATCCGGTTTGGGAGGAAGGGCAAGTTGAGCCCTCGTTATATTGGTCCTTATGAGATCATGGAGCGGATTGGTCCGCTGGCCTACAGGTTGGCTTTACCGGAGGAGCTGTCGAGCATACATGATGTATTTCATGTCTCGATGCTGAGGCGTTATCGGTCTGATCCTAGTCATGTTGTATCCCCGACAGAGGTGGAGGTTTCTTAGGATTTGACTTATGTCGAGGAGCCGGTGGGGATTTTGGCTCAGGAGGTGCGGCAGTTGAGGAGTCGTACCATTCCCATGGTTCGGGTCAGATGGAGCCGTCATTCCCTGAATGAGGCTACTTGGGAGGTTGAGTCCCATATGCGGGAACAGTATCCCCATTTGTTTTGATGTTTCATATCTTGTAATTTCGAGGACGAAATTTTCTTACGTGGGGTAGAAATGTAACGCCCCGATTTTTTCTTAATTTGATTTATGGAATTTTCGAAATTTTTATTCCAATTTTTAGCCTTGAGGAATTTCTGGATTTTTGGGCTAGGAAATAAATTATTTTACCTTGGTTATATCGGAATTAAGTCGATGGTATGACGGGTACGGCCTTCGTTGGAGTTTAATCGGGTTTCGGAGTTGAGAATTAAACTTTGAAGTAGTTTCACTGAAACTACGTCGTTTTGGAGTTTTAGAAAGGAAAAAAAAAACTAACGGGTCAACAAGGCGGGTTGACCGCGCCCAGCGTCGTTCGGGCTGGCGGGTCAAACCCTATTGCCTTCTCTTCTTTATTCCTTCTTTCTTTTTTTTTCCTGCTCTCTCCTTTCTTCTCACGCGCCGACCCCTTCTCTCCCTCTCTCTCTTTTCTCTTCTCTCTCTCTCTCTCCCTCTTCTTTTCCCTTCTCCTGTAACCCTTTTCCCAAATCGTTCCTCGTCTTCCTTGCCGCCTTCTCGCCGAGCCGCCGCCTTGCCTCGGTCGCTGCTGCCGAGTCGAGGAAGGAGAAGGAGACGCGAGGTGGTCCCGGGCTCTGTGCGCGACGGTGGGAGCAGTGGGCTGACGAATCGCCGCCGCCCTCTCGAGTTGTCGGGTAAGCCTTACTCCTCCTTTCTTTTCTATTCCTCCGTCGTCGTTCTTTTTGGCCGGGCTACGTTTAATTGGTTTTTTTTTTTGGATTGTGTATGGGGTTTGTTTCGGCAGTGGCCCATGTGGGGGCTCGGGTTGGGTTGTCTGTGTTGGCTCGGCTGGTGGTCTGGTGGGTGTCGCCGGCGGTTGTCGTGGACGGGTGAGGTTGGTGCTCGGGTGCTGAGTGTGTACTTCTCCGGGCAGGGGTGCTTCACGGCGCGGTTTGGTTGTGTACGGGTTCCGAGGTTCCGAGCAGATTGGTTGATTACCGGGTAAGGATCCATTTTGTAGTTCCTTTGTAATTCGTTTTAAGGATCTGTGGGATATAGTGTTGTGTAATTGTTTTGCTGTGATGTGAATATGTTGTTGTTGTTGGTTGTGGCAGTTTTTGGGTGAGTTCCTGCGAGGTTCACCGGAATCCTGCGAGGCTCGGTATTTTTCCGGCGAAGGCTTGGGTCTTATTCCGGCATTTAACGGTATTACCGATGTTGTGTAATTTGTGTTCATTCATGGCATGTACTTATAATTTCGGATTGGGTTATGTATTAATGTTAATGTACATAATGGAAATCGAGAATGGGAAATATGTGGAATATAACTGGGAATTTACCGACACGGGTAGAACCTTAGGCCGGGAACATTTGGGCTCGGGTTGACCTCGGATTTAAGTAACGGGCTTCGAGCCCAATTTCATACTTGGTTGATTAAGGACTTAAGGAAGTGGGCCTTAGGCCCGGAAATTGAATTTGGACTTAGATTGGGCTTTAGGCCGGAAACTCGTTAAGAACATAACGAATGGGCCATAGGCCCTGGGAACTATTTATGGACTTAGTTGGGCTCAAGCCCGGTGAACCTTAGGTCCCGATACTCGGAGTTTAGGTGAGGGAAACACCTTGACGGGCTTAGACCCGGAAATTACATAGTTGGCTAACTAGGGGCGGGTTTAACTCAGTTGAGCATTTAGTAATCATGCATGCACGTTTTGGTTATAATTGTTTTGTAATATTTTTGTGTGCCGGTATTCAGGCACGGGTAACACCTCGGGAGCTGGAGGATCTGTTCTGGGAAAAGCTCCACAGGACAATCGTCGTTGAGGTGACTTTATACGTCTTTTTATGTTTGTATGCATGAGCATGTTGGATTGGTCTGTTGAGTTGCATGCCTGTTTGCTAACATGCTGTGATCCGTAATGTGTGCCTATGTCTTACTGTTTGCTTTTGAGCATGAATTGTTGGATTGTTATGGTGATAACATGTGGTGTGATTTTGGGTAATTTGTGTGATGTGCTGTGGGTCGGAGACCCAGATATTTGGCTGAGATGAGAATACACACAACCCTGTTAAATCATGATTCTTGGCACACATAAACACATAATTTGTGAATAAAGATAATGTACAGTAGAAGATAGGCTACTGTGTGCTGATGACCGGTTGGTTCGAGCGGGAAGTGATACCCCTCGGGTTTGCATGCGGGATAGCATGTGATATGCGGATAAGCATATGGGTCTGTAATGACCGGTTCTACCTCCCTCATTCTACCTCCCCCTTTCTACCTCCCTCTTTCTCTCTGTCTCTCTCTCTCTCTCTATGGATATGTTTGGGCTTCGTGCCTGGTTTAATTTGGGCTTATGCCTGGTTGTCTCATGAGGCGGGACCAAGCTCGACGCACACAGTAGGGGGCCCTGAATAATAAATTATAGTAAGAAAACCTAACACACAACAGATGGAGAATAATGAACTATTTGCTTGAGTGTCTTTGGCATGTTAGTACTGGTTGTTGTATGTTTGCACACTTGTCTTGTTTCTTTTCTCTCCTTCCGAACTTGTTTCTGCACACCTACATAATTAGATTTATACTGCTCACTGAGTAGGTGACTCACATAATCGCCAACGTTGTTTTCAGACTCATAGATAGCGTGCAGTCACTTTCTTCTTTTCCCGGAGTACGGACGTGGTTATCTCAGCAGGTAGCTGTGCTTCTTCTCCCGGTTGGATCCATAGAGCCGACATGCATCTCATTTTTACTTTTGCTTTATTTTATCTCTTCTTCCGCTGCATTGGATTTTGGTGAGATGTCACTTTGATTTTGACTATATTATCGGCGAGTTGCCGGGATTTGGTTTTTGGTGATGTATCAGCAGGATGCCGGGTTGACTTGAGGCTTAGTAAGCCGGTTTTGTGTTTGTTCTTTATGACATCTCGGAATGTTAAGAATCTCTTTCCAATTATTGTTTTGATATTGGATTTCGTGTCCTGGGTTTCAGGGGTATTTTGGTAATTTTCTTGTTTGAGTATTTTATTTGTAAAATTGGGACACGGGTGTTTCATCGTGCCCTTGCATGGCCTTCCTAAAACCATTGTTTCAGACAGGGATTCTAAGTTCCTCAGTCACTTCTGGCGCATGTTATGGGGTAAGTTGGGGACCAAGTTGTTGTTCTCGTTGACTTTGTTGCGTGCTGTTGTGGGTAAAAATTTGAAAACTTGGGGAGAATGTTTGCCTTTGGTCGATTTTGCTTATAATAGTAGCATACATTCTTCTACGGATTATTCACCTTTTGAAATTGTTTATGGTTATAACCCACTAACCCCTTTGGATTTGTTGCCTTTACTTGTTAATGAGCTTGTGAGTGCAGATGGACAGCAAAAAGCTGGATCCACGTGGCGATGGACCGTTTCAAGTTCTTGAACGCATTGGCGACAATGCTTACAAGATTGATCTGCCAGGTGAGTATGGTGTCAGTGCTACATTCAATGTTTCTGATCTTACTTCCTTCCTTTGACACTGCAGATATAGATTCGAAGGCGAATCCTTTTCAGCAGGGGGAATGAAGCAGACATGGATACAGACACTCAAGGAACAGCTGGCGAGTTGGTGCTGCCCTCGGGTCCAATTACACAGGCTTGATCTAAGAAGATCAAAGCTCAATTGCAACAACAAGTTCAAGCATTGCTCAATCTTGAGTTGCAAGAAGATCGAGTAATCAAGATGGGAGAAGAGCTTAAGATGAAACCCATGTGCATCACTGTGTGGGAAAGAATAGAAGAGGCTAAGAAGACAGTCGACCACACTGGGCCACTTCTAGGGAATGTCGACTTTACTGTTAAATTGGGGGTCGAATTCTATGTGTTGTTTTTATTATTATTTTTGTTGGATTATCAGTGGTCCAATTAATGGGCTGAAACTATATTTTAATTGTGGGTTATTTTATTTTTAGTCCAAGTCCAAGTTGTAATTGGAATAGTCAAACCCAATCCGACTTGGACCTTAGGTCAAGTCGGCCACACCAAGGGGATGCCCTAGCCGACTTTAGTTTATTATAAATAGGGACCTTTATGCTATGTTTTTAGACAGATTATTGGAGAAATAAAAAGTTCAGAAAAGCTTGAATAATCTCGCATCGAGAAAGGAATCTCTTTGCTTGTTTTTTATTTTATGGATTTGGTACCAATTGCAGGTAGTGATATTTGCTACTGTCATTCATATTCGTTTGTGCTTTTGTTTCTTTGTTGTCTAGCACTGAGAGATTAGGAGGTGGAGGGACTATCGCATCCATCTGTTGTCTAGCACGGATTATTAGGAGGTGAAGAACAACGGTGCATAAAGTGTGCACGATTGGTGGTGATTTGAGATCGGGACAATCTTAGATACGAAGGTGCTTCTAGGGCCGGCTAGGTGTGTTGTCGTATCACAAGCTTCAACACTATTACTCATTAACAACTGATCCTAAAATACCTCTGTAGGAGACAATGGCGCCAAGTTCCCCTTCCTTTCTCCTCAGGTGAATGTGTACCTATTCCTATGGCCATCATGCATCACTTTTCTATCATACTGCCATGGCCTCCCCAACAGAATATGACATGCCTGCATAGGTACAACAGGACATAAAACTTGATTAGTGTATCTACTGATGGAGAAAGAAATAAGAACCTGCTTTGTAACTTTCACTTTCTCACTATCATTCTGCCATTGATGCTTCTAAGGTCTAGGATGCTTTTGACTCTCCAATCCCATCTTCTCCACTAGCATTGTACTCGCCACATTGGTGTAACTCCCACCTTCAATAATCATGCTATGTGGCTTGCCAAAAATTAAGCATCTAGTGTGAAAGATGTTCTCCCTCTGCTCAGTTTCTTCTTCCTTTTGTTGCATGTTCAGCACCCTCCTAGTAACACACAACCTATGCGCAACCTCTTCATTAGAATTGGCTTGAACATCCTCCAATTCGGGTATGTCTGGATCAATAGTCATCATCTTCCCCTTCAGAATAAGTCTCTCCATTCTCCTTTGTCATCATAGCCTTTTTATTTGTACATTGAGCAACATAATGTCCCTTTCCCAAACACCTAAAGTACTTTATGTCTCTAAGCTTTCCAGTACACGCAATGACATCTTTAGAAGAATCAGTTTTCGAATCCTCATTACCCTTCTATGGTGTCGCCTTGGGTGTTCCATATGTTGGCTTACTTGAGCTCACCACTTCTTTCATGGTGTATTTTGCATTGGTACTCTAACTGGTGTAGCTAGAAGTCCTCCCGGTCCTTGCAACCTTAAGTTTCTTCCTAATCTTGGAAGCTAAATCTAGCATCTCATCAAGTTCTGCATAATGCTGTAACTCAAGAACATTAGTAATGTCAATATTTAATCCATAAAAGAGTCTTGTAACTGTGGCATCTTCTCCTTCCACAACTCCAGCTTGATTCAGGGCCACCAATAATGACTCTTCAAGTTCTGGTACATTTTGGTGCTACCCGGATGCATAGCATATGGCGCATTATGCGCTTCATCCACGATCCATCTTCTCAAATCATCAACGTCCGGAACACACAACCGATCACCGGTCATCAAAGCACCATCCTCCCGGACATAGAAACTAGAACTCTCTCCCCCGAGAGCCTTCTCTCGCAACTCTGCTAGATGAGGATCACCAAACTGCAACTCCATGATCTTATCCCGCAAGGTCGGCTGGATGCTCAAACTGGCTAGCAATGCTCCGGTGGCATCCACCTCCAACTGTGCATTGATAGCCTCCTGCAAGTATACAGGTTGTTGTAGTACCAAGGTCGTCTCACAGGGATCTTTGCTAAGTACTATTAACAATGTGATATATGATTATCTAGAAAATTAAGCCTCGAAGAGGAGTCGATTGAATGGTGTAATAAACTTGGAAAAGAAAAGAACAAGAATAATAGATGAGATGACAATGATGATAAAACACCTAGGAGTTCGGGAATCCCTTGCCACAATTTCCATGCAATTAAGTGCAACACAACCAAGCCGTGTTCTATCACTACATGACCTGCCTGTGTAGATCTGATATTAGATCCTAAAAATACTCTTCTTTGAAATAACCGGTAAACTCAGCTAGATCAATAGCCTACTTCCGTAAGCCGTAAAACCCCTTCCTAACTTATCTCCACTATCCATTCTGCCAGTGTTGAAATAAATTAAGAGCTTTAAATTCTTACCTTTAAGTCTCCAATAGAAAGCACGCCCCTCCCGAGGTCGGTTCCTAAAGCCCGGTCTAAGTTTTTCTATAGGAAACTGACGCTGTCACTTAACAATCTCCTATTATGGATTTAAGCTAATTGTTGATCAGGCAACTAACTTAATTAAGTATCAAAGACCAGTTCAAAGAAGAATTAAATTAAGGAAATAATATTTAATTAAGTTTGCATGGAATTAATGACAAGATCATCCCCTAATCCTAGATTAAGAAAATTAGCTAGACATAGATGAAGAAGAAACAATTGCTAGAGAAGCCATCATTTATACTCAAGGAAAGTGAAATAAAAATAAATTAATTATTAACTCAAACCTTGATTCAACGAAGGAACCTTGTCTCTGGAATTGTTCCCAACTTCAATCTACAACTTGAAATAATAAACTAGTTGTTACAAGGAAAGAATAAATAATACAAAGTGAAATTCCTAGTCTAAGTGCTATGCTACTGCCGAAAATAAGAAGTGATTGATGACCCCTGGCTTTGTCTTCTTGCAAGTATTTATAGTAGTGGGAGGGGAACATGTGTGGCCAAGCTTGCATGTTAGCCAAAATAAATGCTAGGCTAGGCACACATCAAGGGATTTTGGCAATATCATATTTCTTCAAAATTGGTGGAGGAGGGGCCACGTGTGGACAAAAGCCAAAAGCAATGATCTTCTTGGCTTTTGAAATTTGATGCTTTATTTGCTGGAAGGTGGCGCATTCATCACGAACCAGGATCAAGATTTGGCTTTTTTTTCAAATTTAAAATTCAAAGCCAAAGATGCAGGAGAATCAAAACGGTTTGTTGATTTGACCAATAACCAAGTTCATCCTTCCTTCTTCACCATCTTCAACTTAAGTCCATATCCAAAGAGCTCGTCTTCAAAACGACCAAGAATTCATAATTTCCTGCAAAAAGGTCCTCACACACTAGGATGAGTAAATTTATTAAAATTAAATAAAATAAAAGCAAGAACAAAATAAAATAAAACTAAAAGGGAAACAAAAAGGTATGAAATAAACCCCAAATGATGTGTAAAATATTCACACATCACGCCCCCAAACTTAGATTTTTGCTTGTCCCCAAGCAAATACCATGAAAAACGAGGGTGAAGAGGAAATCACTCAACATAGGCAAATCAATCCGACTAGTCCAACTCACAGAAGATCCTTCCAATAATATCCCAATGAGTCAAGATTCCCGACTTACAAAGAACCTTAATGGGAAGAATTCAATTAGAACCGAATTTCTCATTATTTGGGCAGCAACATCATATGAACAAATTCTCCTTCCTCAATTTCGGTGAAAAAAAAGTAGGTTAGTCTTGGCATTTATTAAAGAAAAGAAACAAGGTCAAATAAGCAGGTTCACTCTTCGATCTCCACTAATGACAAAGACACAAATCAAGAAGGATCAAAAGGACTTTGTTACGAGTTATAATGAGGCTAGGGTTAGGCTAACAAGAAATGGGAGAGAGGAAAAACAAAAGATGCAAGTTCCCGAGAGAAAAATTTGTGCTTTAACATCTAGCCGAATGAACTCTCTTTTTTAATGGTTCTAAATTGAGTGCAAACTGGAGAATCCCCTTTTTTTTTTCAAACTATTTGTGGAGTTTTTTTTCTTTTTTTTCAAAATAAATAGGGTCAATCAATTTGCATGATAAAGGAATACTCTCTCTTAATTGTCCCCATTTTTTCCCTCTTTTGTGATTTTTTCCTTTTGAACAATACTTCTCCAGAATCGGCACAGGCTCCCTGTGTGGTGCCTGTATAGAAGAACCAAAATCCAACTCTCATGAGACTAGATTTAAAGACACAAAATAATTCGAGCAACATGCATAAAGGGATGGAGAAAGAAAAAGAAATGTTATGATAGCCAAGGTTTCAAAAGGCGAAGGTGGGAAGATGCGGGTATGAAAGAAAATGTGGCTATCAATTCAGGCCCGAAAAGGTTAGCAAGGGAAAAATGTACACGGGCTAGCTGTGTCTAAAGGTTAGCTTACAAACCAAAGAAGAAAAAAATGCCTTAATCATGTCCTTAAGAAAATGTCCTTGTAAAAATTTCCCCTTGACCGAGTCATGAACCTGTTCTAAGACCTGTTATTAATGCCAAGTTTTTTTTAAGTGAAAAGAAGAACAGCAAGAAGAGTTAGTATGGAATATGAACAAATGATATCGCAGCCCTTACAAGGCTTAATTTGGCTAAAACTGAATTTTTTCCTTCAAGGCCCAATGTAGGCCCGAAATACCTTGTCATACATGGAATAAAATTGGACGAGTTATCCTGTTCCATTGTCAAGTCGGTTTTGACATGCCCATGTGAGGATCCTGAAATGAAAAACTACCAAACTGAAATTGTTCATAATCTGAAAATTCATGCTGCAGCCCAACCAAAGTTTTGCAAAAAGTGAAAAAAGTAAGTTGGCACCCCCCCCAAACTGAGAAGTGCCGTGTCCCCACTGCACAAATCCAAAATATCCCCTAAACTGAAAATAGCACAATGAGACACAAAATATAGAAAGCTGCAGCATGAGTTTATTAACCGGAAAATAAAGAAATGAAAGAACAAAATAATAGGAAGAACCAACAAAACCAAATCAACGCCCCCGACGCCGCATCAAGTAGTCCAAGTCATTCCTGATCGCGCGCATACAAGGGATGAAAAGTTGCATCCCCTCCCACAACTTCTCCTGGAATTGCTGGAATTCAAACTGAAAGGCGGATTGCCTCTCATCAGCCTGCGCTTGACGGCCGGCCAAGCGTTGGAAATCGGCATACAAATCCGGCAAAGCCTCCAATCCTTCCAAAGCGCGCTCGGAAATGGGCAGCTTGTGAGAACAACCTCCAGGGGCAGCATCATCATCACGGACATCAACATCATCATCATCCTGTACAGAAAAAGCATGCACACCATCCCCTCCATTCATCCTAGGCAAACCCATGCGATAAAAGGTGTCCAAACCTATTTGGTTGGTTTCGGGTGGACAGTGTACCTAGACAAGTCTAGGCCAAAATGATGCGCAATGGCAGACACTAAACCTCCCCCTCCGACTTTCTTAGTGAAAACTTGGGCAGTCTTGTGGAACCGATATAACAAGAAACATCCAGCATTAATAGCAAACCCATGAACCATACAATGAAGGAAGAACAACTCCTCACGATTAAGAACACCCTCAGAAGAGTCCCGGCTAAAGAGAGAGTTAGACAAGACACGATGAATATAACGGAGAGTTGGGTTGCTAAGGCGTGTGGCTTTGGAAACATTGTTTTTAAAAGGTGAAGCATCGGCCAATTCTTCCCAAACTAACTGGTCATTAAAATCAGGAGGTATGTACCTATGCCCATGATTATTAAACCCAAATATGGCATTGAACTCAGACAAGGTCAAGGCAAAATCACGGTCTAGAAGTCGAAATTGAATGTCCCCAGGATCATTAGCAACATACTCATCCAAAGAATAATAATAGGTGCAGAAAAACTCATAGGTGAGCTCTATGTAGGCAGGGAATCGCAATGAAGCAAACTGGACCAAGCCAACATTAGAAAGAAACATATTCAACTCCTCCCTATTGCGCATATGAGTCACAACATCATCATCAAGATACCTAGTTTGCCTAATTGGTCGTTTGATCAATTTACGGTAACTGTCGCTAAGAGTCGCATTGGGCAGATTAGGATGAAAAGTAGGAATTAGAGGGTGTGGTGACTTACTTTTCCGTGCAGGGGAGGTTCTGGCCTTCTTCTGTGCTGGTGGAGGGCTCAGGTCCTCTGTAGGGCGCTTGTGCGAGACAGAGACCCTTGCTGGTTGTGGTGCATGCCGAGCCCGTGTATTGGCCCGAGCACGGCTGGGCTGTGTAGGGACTCGGGTAGAAGCCCGAGTGGACTGCTGCGGCTTGGTCTGCTGCTGCCGGACTGGAGTGTCACGGCGTCGGCGAGGAGCATAGTCGGTCTCCTCATCAAGCTCCACGAAGTCGGGTTCCTGGGTCGGAGTGATGGGACTTCGTTTGTTCGACGCCGAGAACTTCCATGCACGAGTCCTGGTACTGACAGGTGCGGAAGTGGGGGCTGGAGGTGTGGATCTCGACGGGCGATTCCTAGAGGAGGACCGGCGAGGGGGTGGGCTGCGGGCTTCGGAACGCGCCTCGGGTTCCGCTGTAGGGGGCGTGGTGGAGACGCCCGATCGGCGTGGAGCGACAGCAGCAGTGGTTGCCGAGGAAGCCTTCAGGTGGCCCGTGTGGTGGAGGCCGCGGGGGGAACAGCAGGTGGGGAGGTGCTCCGGCGAGATCTGTTGCTGGAGGCGGCAGGGTGGCGAGCTATCGACGGTGGAGTGGGGGCAGCAGGTGCAGATGGCCATGAGTGTGGGTGATCGAGGCCTCGGCCACGGTAGGCTGCTTCGGCTTTGGTCCACATGAGAGAGAAGAATGAAGAGAAGAGAGAAGAATGAAGAGAAGAGAGAAGAGATGGTCATGATGGCGACGGTGAGGTTATGGGGTTTTAATGGGTATGAGACAAAAGGTGTGTGTCTAGCTAATTAAGATTAGCATAGACTCATAAAAGTTTAAAAGTGTGGGTTAGAGAAAAGATAGAGATGGGGATGGGTTTTGAGTTTTGTAACCGGATAGAAGAGGGAGTTTGAAAGGATAAGTAACCGGTTAGTTAGGAATTATCTGCCTTTTTATCACCTCTCGCTTCTCTTTAAATCTTCTCTTCACGCCATAGTGTCACTGTCAGCTCAAAATTTTTGAGTGGAGATAAAGTAATATAGGATAAAGACTGTAGTGAGCTTTATTCCACTATTTTGTGACTTATCATGCCCCACGGGATGTGCCAATCTGACTTCCTACAAGCCAAAATAGAATAAAATACACACATGAAAAGTAATGAGTTTTTGCATGTGCGAATTAATATTCTTTGTGTGTTTTTGGTTGGCCCCCACCGATCTGGTATCTTGAATGTAGAATTGGCTCGCCCTGAAAAATAAACTAGTATATATATAATATATAATATACTGGTTTATTTGCCTCTGATGGCTGCATTTAATGTCGCTGCCTCAATTTTTGTCAGTCTCCTCTTTATTGTGGTGATTTGAGGGACTACCCCCAAACTTCGTTATTGTCCTATCTTCAAAAAGATCAGTGGGCTGCCTCCCACGAAGCGCTTCTTTAACGTCTTGTAGCTGGACTCGATGCCTCTTATGCAGAGGGTGCATCGGCGAACGGTAACACCACCTCTTGTCCGATTTGCTCTTCGGGGAGGTAGATTTTCAGACGTTGACCGTTCACGGTAAAAGTACCGTCGTCCTTGTTTCGAATCACAACAGCTCCAGACTGGTGGACTTTGACAACCTCAAAAGGACCTGACCATCGAGATTGAAGCTTTCCTGGGAAGAGCTTGAGTCGGGAGTTGAATAGTAGGACATAATCCCCAGCTCTGAATTCTCTTTTGATGATCCGTTTGTCGTGCCACCGTTTGGTCCTTTCCTTGTAAACCTTGGCGTTCTCGTAGGCATCCAAACGAATTTCTTCGAGCTCGTTGAGCTGCAATAGGCGGTGCTGACCAGTCGCCTTGGGGTCAAAGTTCAAAACTTTGATCGCCCAGTAAGCCTTGTGCTGGAGCTCGAACGGGAGGTGGCAAGACTTCCCGTACACGAGTCGGTAGGGTGTCATGCCAATAGGGGTCTTATAAGAAGTCCGGTAGGCCCATAGAGCATCGTCGAGCTTAATAGCCCAATCCTTTCTTGAGGACTTCACCGTCTTTTCCAAGATCTGCTTGATCGCCCTATTGGAAACTTCTACCTGCCCGCTCGTCTGAGGATGGTATGGAGTAGCAATCTTGTGGGTTACTCCATATTTGCGAAGCACATCCTCCAATTGTTTGTTGCAAAAGTGGGTGCCGCCATTGCTTATCAACGCCCTAGCACACGGTTTAGCTCTTTTCTAGAAGAATTCCTTAAACTGTTGCTGGGCTCGTAGCAACCACCCTCTACGCTACCGGAGCTGGGTAAAGCATTGTATTAGATGACGGTGGTTCTACATCGTCAATCTAGCCCTCCTACCCTTACCAGGGTATTTTAGATAGGGGGTATGCAGCTTTCCAAGCTGGAGGTTTTACGGAAGTTGTGGCATCTCATGGTGTTTGGAGATGTTGCCTGTGCGCTGGCAACGATCACACGACCGTGTGAATTTCATGGCATCTTTGAACATGTTCGGCCAGAAAAATCCACTTTGTAGGGCTTTTGTTTCCGTCTTCCATGCGCTCATATGGCCACCATAAAGTGAAGCGTGGCAGTTGAGAAGTAGATTGTCAATCTCGTCTTCTGGTATGCAACGTCGAATCAGTCCATCGCCACATCTTTTTAAAAGAAATGGGTCATCCCAGAAATAATTCCTTACTTTAGAGAGGAATTTCTTTTTCTGCTGATAGGACAGATTCGGAGGCAAGATATTACTGGCAAGGAAATTTACAAAGTCGGCATACCAGGGAGTGGCGAGGTTGCTTTTGGTTTCTGCCATTAATGCCGCCAATTGTTCTTCGGGAAAAGTATCATCAATTGGAAGCTCATCTTCGTTGGAGATGCGTTCCTGAGCCAATCTCGGGAGGTGGTCTGCAACAGTATTCTCGGTTCCCTTTTTATCTCTGATCTCCAGATCAAACTCTTGGAGCAAAAGTACCCACCGGATTAGTCGTGGTTTAGCATCTTTCTTCTGCATCAAGTATTTGAGGGCAGAGTGGTCTGTGTGGACTATAACTTTGGAACCGAGAAGGTATGAGCGGAATTTCTCGATAGCGAACACGACAGCTAACATCTACTTCTCTATTGTTGCATAGTTGACCTGTGCATCGTCAAGTGTCTTGCTCGCGTAATAAATTGCATGCAATTTATTATCTTTCCTCTGGCCCAAGACTGCTCCCACTGCATGATCACTAGCATCGCACATAATCTCGAAAGGAAGACTCCAATCGGGAGGTTGCATGATAGGAGCACAGATTAGCGCCTTCTTGATCTTTTCGAAGGCTTCCAGGCATACTTTGTCAAATTCGAAGGGCACGTCCTTGTTGAGCAGGTGGGTCAAAGGCTTAGTAACCTTCGAAAAGTCCTTGATGAACCTTCGATAAAATCCAGCATGACCTAGGAAACTTCGAATACCTCGAACATTGGTTGGCGGGGGTAGTTTTTCTATCACCTCGATTTTTGCACGGTCAACTTCTATTCCCCGTTCGGAAATTGTATGGCCCAAGACTATCCCTTCTCGGACCATGAAGTAGCACTTTTCCCAGTTAAGCACCAGGTTGGCTTCTTCACATCGTCGTAGCACTCGAGAAAGGTTGGCGAGACATTCATCGAAGGTCTTTCCGTAGACCGAGAAATCGTCCATGAAGACTTCCATGATTTCCTCGATCATATCAGAGAAGATTGCCATCATACACCGTTGGAAATGTTGCAGGGGCATTGCACAATCCAAATGGCATTCTTCGGTAGGCGAATGTTCCATATGGGCATGTGAATGTCGTCTTTTCTTGATCGCTTGGATGGATTGGAATTTGGAAGAAGCCAGAGTATCCATCCAAGTAACAAAAATAGGCTTTATGAATGCAAATGGGTCAAAAACACTTTTAAAGTTATAAATCCGGAAACAGGCTTAAACACAGAAATCACTTTGAAAATAAAGTTTAAAACACTTTTAAGACCAAGGATCTGAAGCCTGCTCTGCTACCAAGCTGAAACGCCCGTATCCCAATTTTACAATAAAATAATAAATTAATAAGAATTTACCAAAATGCCCCTGAAACCCAGGATACGTAAACCAATGCCAAAACATTATCCATCAACCTTACTAAACTGAGATGTCATAAAAGAACAGGAATAAACCGGCTTGTCAAGCCATAAATCAAACCCGGCAAACTGCCGAAACAACTTCATGTATCAATCCCGGCAAACCGCCGACAATGTAATAAAAACAAGAACGACATCTCAACAAATTTCTATGCAGCGAAAGATAAAGATGAAATGAAAACAAATGAAGAAAATGATATGCATGTCGGCTCTATGGATCCAACCGGGAGAAGAAGCACAGCTATCTGCTGGGATATCCTCGTCCGTACTCCGGGAAGGAAAAAGGAAGCGGCACGCTAACTAAGGGTCTGAAAAACAACGGTGGCGATAATGTAAGTCGCCTACTCAGTGAGAAATATAAATCTAGTTATGTAGGTGCGCAAAGCATGTTTGAGAGGTGTGTAGAGGAACAAGCACTAGTAAGCAAACACACAATAATCAATACTAACATGCCAACAACATATAAGCAGATAGTTTATGTTTTACATCTGTTTGTGTTTTGTTATTATTATTATATTTATTATTCAAGGCCCCCTACTGTGTGCGTCGAGCTCGGTCCCGTCTCATGAGACAACCAGGGCGTAAGCCCAATATAACCAGGCAATAAGCCCAAATACAATCACAGAGAGAGAGAGAGACAGAGAGAAAGAGGGAGGTAGAAAGGGGGAGGTAGAAGGAGGGAGGTAGAACCGGTCATCACAGACCCATATGCTAAACCGCATATCCCATGCTATCCCGCATACAATCCCGAGAGGTATCACTTCCCGCTCGAACCAACCGGTCATCAGCCCACAGTAGTTTATCTTTTATAGTGTATTATTCTTATTCATACTTAAGAGTTCATGTGTGCCATAAGTTATGATTCATCAGGGTTGTGTGAATTATTCACTAAATCAACATCCGGGTTTCCAACACACAACACATCACACAGATCACCCAAAATCATGCCACGTGTTATATCTCATAACAATTAAACAAGTCATGCTCGTCCAACAAATAGTAATACACAGGCACACAATACAGATCATGGCATGTTAGCAAACAAGGCATGTAACTCAGACAAAACAAACCAACAAGCACATGCAAACGAACATAAAAAGACTTATAAAGTCACCTTAACGACGATTATCCTGTGAAGCTTTCCCCAAGACAGATCCTCCAACTCCTGATGTGCTACCCGTGCCTGAATACCGGCACACACAATAGTTACAAAACAATTACAACCAAAACCGTGCATGCATGAAAATTATATACTCAACTAAGTAAAACCCGACCCTAGTTAATAGATTATGAGGGTTCAGGGTCTAAGCCCAACAAAGGTGTTCTCTCACCTAAACTCCAATAGATCAGGTCCTAGGGTTCATCGGGCTTTAAGCCCATCTAAGTCCAAAACCGAATCTCGGGCCTAAAGCCCATTTCCCTACGTCCACAATTATCAAATTATGAAGTTGGGCTTAAAGCCCGTTACTTAAGTCCAAAGTTCATCCAATTATGTCATTGGGCCTCAAGCCCATATCTTTAGTCCATAAAACGTCTTAAGGCCTTAGAATTAGTTAGTTGGGTCTGGGCCCGGTTTTACCTAAATACCGATCTAAGGTCATTCCCGAGCCCAAGTGTTCTCGACATAAGGTTCTACTCATGTCGGTAAGTTTCTGGCCACACATACTCACTCCCCACTCACGGTTTCCACTAAACTCATAATAATTAACATGTATATATGCTCAAAAATATCCCACGAATTATGTACAAAGACACAACTGAGACTTAACTGGAAAATACCGTATATAGCTGAGGAAGAAATTCTGTCTGCCGAGATGCACTCGAGTCCTTGCCGGAAAATTTCTGGGCCTCGCCGGATTCCGACAAACTTCGCCGGAAGACAAAGAGAGGACCCAGTATCCTTACCCGGAAATGAACTTGCTGCCCACAACCGGATCTGTCTGGATCCGTTGAACAACAACAAACCCGAGCACACACACACACTGCCGGCACAGACCACCAACAAACCCATTGCCGGCCGGAACCATCACCGAAGCAACACACACACGTCGGCCACCAATCCGACCCGAGACAACACAACACACCACCCAGAAATCCGACACAGAAAACCCAACCGGGTTAATCCACCAAAACGAGAAGAACAACAACAAACAATAAAAAAGAAAAGAAATAGAGGAAGGGAGGAAGTGCAGGGGCTTACCGGTAGAACGACGACTCAACGACGGCGACAACCAACGACCCAACGAACACACTCACTGGCTCGCAGCAAACAACTTAATTCGAGCCCCAATTGAACACGGTGGTCGGCGGTGCGACGACTCGGCACGACCCCGAATCCACTTCGGTTCCTCCGTCACAAGTCGTCCATGAGTAGCTCCCTCTTCACCTGCAGACGGGAACGCGGCCACGAACGGATTGGTGGCGGCAAAAAGGAGTAAGAGGAGATAGAGGTGGCGGCGGTGAGGTTAGGAACGAGAGTGAGAGATGAGGGAGAGATGGAGAGGTTAGAGAGAGAGAGAGAGAAAGAGCTGCAGCAGAAGAAGAGAAATAATGAAAAAAAAAAGAAGAAGAGAAGGGAAGAGAAGGAAAGGGGCTTAGGGTTTTGACCCGCCCGAGCCAAAACGACGTCGTTTGGCTTGGGTGCGGTCACCCACCCTTCCTGGTCAACCTTTTTTTTTGTTCCATATTCCCAAAACGACATAGTTTAGACTAAAATTACGGTAAACCCCGCGATTCATCCCGAAACACGTTTTATCTCCAACAAAAGCCGTACATGACATAATAACAACTTAATACAAATATATCTAAGGAAAATAATTACTTTTCTGTGCCCAAAACCGAAAATACCCCGAGGGTAAAATTGGAATAAAACTTTCGAATATTCCATAAATTAAATTATGAAAATCCGGGGCGTTACATTAAGTGACAGCGTCGTTTACCTATAGAAAAACATAAACCGGGCTATAAAAACCGACCTCGAGGGAGGCGTGCTTTTTATTGGAGATTAAGTAGAGAAATTTCTTAATGCTCTTAGTTTATTTTATCATTGGCAAATGGATAGTAGAAATAAATTAGGAAGGGATTTTACGGCGCTGTGAGAGTAGGCTATCGATCTAGTTTAGATTTCCCGTTTCTTTTAAAGAAGTTTAATTTCAGAATTTAATTCATAGATTCTACATAGGCTAGCTATGGGGTGACAGTACATGGCCTGCTTATGCGTAGCGTAATTGTATGGAAATATTGGCGAGGAATTCCTCGAAGTCCTAGATGCTTTATATTATTGAGTTTATTCTTGTTATTATTCGCTTTAATCTTCATTTCAAACATCAATCCCTTTCAAATTTTCGATTCCTCTAGATAATCATAAATTGCTCGGTTAAATAGTACTTAGCAAAGATCCCTGTGAGACGACCTTGGTACTACAAAAACCCCGTATACTTGAGGGAAGCTATCAGAGGCTCATGATGAATCAGCCTCCGATAATGAGAAAGAGTTGGAAAAGCAGTCTGGAAAGTTTGGGTCAGGCCACAAGCCTGATGCGCCAAAGCAGAAGAGGGGAAGAGATGTGGTTTATAGAAAAACCAAAACTCCAGCAACGAGAAAGCCAAGTGCTCGTCTTCTTGATAAAGGAATAGTCGGGCAGAAAGGAAAGAAAGTGAGGCAAGACTCCAGAGTCCGCCTAATTGACTCTGACTTAGATAAGGAAATGACTAAAATAAAAGTTTCAAAGAAGAGAAAAAGAATCAAGGGCAACGATTCTGAAAAGAATGCAGGTGTGAGTCTGCTGAGGATGATCTGGTAGAAGATGAACCAGATCTCGAAGAGAAGGATGCGGATGATCTCATCTCCAAATTCTACTCAGATGATGAGAAGGAGAAAGCTGGAGACAATGCTGAATTTGAGAGGCATGATGATGAGGAAGAGGAAGAAAATGATGGAGAAGAATAAGAAGAAGAGAAAGAAGAAGAAGATGGAGAGAATGATGCGGAAGTTGAGGAACAAGAGCATGATGAAGAAGAACAAGAAGAAGAAGAGGATGCTGATAAAGATAATGAGGAATCCGAAGAGGAACAGGAAGAGGAAGAAGAAGAAGTTCCTAAGCCCCCAAAGAAAAAGGCCAAGACCGGGCCAAATCTGACAGATTGATAAAGAAAGAGGATGGGACGAAGCAGTTCAAGACACTCACTAAGGACCATAATATGGTCTTGAAAGACTTTGAAGATCTTGAAATCACTCCGATCCTGAAGCATTTCAAGCTTGACTATTTGGCCACTTTGCAGATCCAAACGGATGAAGGGATTGTGGTTGAGTTCTACCAGAACTTGCATATCAAGTTAAATGAAAATGTAGAGGTCAAGTATTTGTTGAGTACTGTGTTGGGCAAAAAGATCAAGGTGACTGAGGATATTATTCGAGATGTGCTCAAGCCCAAGAAAGGCACTATCAAGCACTACGACACCAAATCCAGGACCAAAGTGAACATTAAAGGTGGTCCCTCTTACAGTCAGCAAACAAAATTGTTGTATGGATCCAAACAAAAAGGTACAAATCAACTGACTAGCCCTCTTGCTAGAGCAGTATTGTACATGCTCACCCGTGTAATTTTGCCACCTCCTTGGCACTTCAACGAGATCTCCAATGCTGATTTATGGCTAGTTGCCTGCCTTATGGAGAAGAGTACAGTTTGTTGGGAATATCAGGTTCCCCATCATATGGCTCTTTACAAATCCAGAAATCATGGTCATTTGGTTACAACGATTGCGAAGAGATTTCGTGTGAAATCATCAAAGAATGCCAAACTTCAGCCGGTTGGACTCCATGACCGTAAAACCTTGTCCAATATGAGCATCAAGATTGGCCTGAATGGGAAATATGAAGTAATTCATGCTGGGGAAAATGCTAAAGAAACCATGTTGGATGATCTGTGAACTCTTCTAAGCCTTTGGAGACTGACGTGGGTGTTATCCATGATGAAATTAGTGATCTTAGGAATGAGATGATGGCACAATTTGAGCTGGTTCTTTCCTGATTCCCTCATCAAGTATCCTCTGATGATGAATGAGGCCTTTCTAGATCTGATGCTTTAAAAATCATGCATTGCATCTCTTTTAGCATTATATATTGGTTCCTATTTTGGTTCATGATATTTCTGGATATTTTCTGGTTGTTTGGATATTATGGTTAATAACTTTGGATATTACTCTTTTGAATGATTAATCTACATGATCCTTGCTATGTTCCTATGTTCTGTACTCCCTTTCTACTGATGCCAAAAGGGGGACAAATCTGTTGTGTTGATTGGTTGTATGCAGGAACAAACATTGGTTGTTTTTTTTCGAAAAACCAAACACACCGGAGATGTGTTTAATTATGCAGGCTCGATTGAAAGCATTAGTTGATGCTTTTATTGTGATATGGTTATTATTAAAACCATATGTTTCATCTGATTCAGTCTTATGTAGGGAGTGTGGAATTAAAAATCTGGTTTTACCAAAACCACACTTGAGCCCATGATTTGGTTTCTGCCACAAACCAAAATTTGCCATATTGAATGTTGTAGTACTTCGTATTTGTTATTATGCATTCAACTAATCTTTCGTGCAGAAAGTGGAAACTAAAGCGGGAGATATATGATTGGCTATTGTATGCCAATATAAAATTCACAAGGAGTACTTCATATGTTTTTCAAATCTTATCCTTGTAAAATTACAAAAATGTTTTCCAAAGGGGGAGCAACAAAATAGGGGGAGCTTCTAAAATTATGAGAATATTTTTTGAACCCGTATTATGAGTAAAATCAACACAAATTTGTCATCGTAAAAAAAGGGGAGATTGTTGACCAAAATTTAGGGTTAATCACCTCTTAATGCTAAACTATGATTAGCCATGTTGATTATCTAGTTTTGATGACTAACAAATTACAAGAGTGTTGTTAGCTTTGCTTGTGTTGCTTTTCGCTTACAGGAAAAATTATGGTTTCTGCGGATACCATATCTTGGACACACGACATATGGTTTTTATCGATACCATATTTGTGAAGCTGTCACTATCAACTTTATGAGCAAGTTGTGTGTGGTCCTGCAAGTATTTAAATCCCACTTCTAGTCGTTTGAATTGATGAACAAGTAAGAGGGATGACGTTTATGGAAGTGCAAAAGATCGTCCCACCTAACTTCTACTCAACTCCAGAAGGTGGTCCAAACTTTCCAGATTTAGTAATACTTTGCAACCAAGGAGTTAACATGCATAACGGCACCAAACTGAAGCTTTTATTGAACTGAAGTCAACCATAGTACAAGTAGTCGTTGCAGGAGCTTATCCCCCACACTCAAATTCTATAAAGAGGGATGTTTACACCTCTAGAACTTTATCCCAACAATTGTGCAAAATTTGAGTGTATACTTGTGCTAAAAGATTTGGTATCTGATCTACTTTTTTTGCTTACTGTGCAAAACACATTCTAAGGGGTAATTTATAGGCAAGACTTGGGTTGGTTTTGCTAGGTACTCAAGTCCAAGATTAGATTTGAGGGTAGGTTAAAGCTTAGCTGTGAAATGCTTGTAAGGTTAGAGTTTAGCCTGTGAAAAACTTGTAAAGGTTTGAGCTTAGCCTAGAAAAGCTTGTATTTGTAAAGGTTAAGGTTGATCCCGCAAAAACCTGAATATAGTGAGTGTTCCAAATCCTAATGGAAGGAACCTTTAGGTAGTGGAGGTACCTGGTGAGGGGGAACCACTCTAAATCACCTGTGTTAATTTCTCTATACTTCCCTTACTCGTTTTACTACTCTAGGCACTCGTATTGCACCACAAAGATTAAAGCCTAATTCATCCCTCCCCCCTCTTAGGCACTTTTGGGCCTACAATGTCAAAAATCCAAAATTCAAAGATGTTACCCGGTGGTGTGTCTTCAAGACTGAAGTCACCAATTTTGGGATCAGATCCTTCCTTAGAAGGCACCATGGTTTCTTTGTGTGGTGAGGCTTCGGGTTATGCTTCAAGTTTGAGTTTCTCGAATTGGAGAGCAACCTCTTTTTCTGGTGAAGTGAGTTCAGGGCTTGCACTTGCTTGAGGTTCCTTCCCCTTTTTCTTCTCTGGTGTCGAAAACTTCATGAAGATAGGTTTTGCAGCAGCACTCTTAGTTCTTCCTTTAGGAGGTGCAGGCGGTTTTTGTGGTTTTTGTTTTGTGGGCGTTTATCTTCACACTTTCTCTTTTCTGGTGTTTGTCTTCATGGTGGGAGATAATTTCTAAAGTTTGGAGAGTTAATGTGTTTGAGAGGAAAACTGAAAGTGGAAGTTAAAAAAGGAAGTGGATAATGGAGGAAGGAGGTAGTCACGGGTTTTGTGGAGGAGTAGAAACCGGCCACTTCCATTTAATGAAGCCCCTTCCTTTCTGCAGCTTTTCTTTTCTTTGTGTCAGACGCGGGACACCACTTAACCGTTTGTCAAAACTCCCCGTTTTGACCGTGCTTTACGTTTCTTCTTTTCCATTACCTGTCTCAAAGGGACCGCTAGACAATAGGTTTTGGCTCATTCTTGAACCAAATCTTGCGGCTCTTCCTCATCGATGCCCTAGATGATTTGATTACAGCCATGACTTGTCGTCATATGCTCATATGCATAGTGCAAGTGTGGAATGTGTGACAATTGAATATTTTTTAACTGTTTATGTGTGCAATGTGTTATGATATGCATGAGCACACAAAAGCCAAAAGTGAAGCCAAATAAGAATACGTATGGTAAATTGTAAATTCCAAGCTCGAGTCTATTTTTTGTGAATTGATCTTCCTTCAATGGTTTGGAGAAGATGTCAGCTAGTTGATTTTTAGTTCTCACAAACTCAATAGCCATATCCTTCTTAATGCGGACGTGGATGCAGACACTCAAGGAACAACTGGCGAGTTGGTGTTGCCCACGGGTCCAATTACACGGGCTCGATCCAAGAAGATCAAAGAACAATTGCAACAACAAGTTCGAGCATTGCTCAATCTCGAGTTGCAAGAAGAACGAGTAATCAAGATGGGAGAAGAGCTTATGAAGAAACCCACATGCATCACTGTGTGGAAAAGGAATAGAAGAGGCCTAGAAGACAGTCGACCTCATTGGGCAACACTTGGGCCATGTCGACTTTTATTGGTAAATTGGGGGCCGAATTCTGTTCGTTGTTTTACTATTTTTGTTTGATTATTAATGGTCCGATTAATGGGCTGAAACTATATTTTATTTTGGGTTTATTTTGTTGGGATTTAATTAGTCCAATTTGTTGTTGGATTAAAAGTCAAATCCTAGTCCATTACGGTTAGTGTGGCCGACTTGGCCTTAGGGTTAGGGAGGCTACTCCAAGTTGGCAAGGGATTGCTTTGTAGCCGACTTGGGAGCTCTATAAATAGGACCTTTATGCTTTGTTTTTAGACAGATTATTTGAGAAATAAAAAGTTCAGAAAAGCTTGAATAGTCTCACATCAAAAGAGGAGTCTCTTTGCTTGTTTTTATTTTAGGGATTTTGCTAACAATTGCAGGTAGTAATATTTTCTATTGTGATTCATAGTGCTTTGTTTCTTTGTTGTCTAGCACCGAGAGATTAGGAGGGGGAAGGACTATCACGCCCATCTGTGATGCGGACATGATACGGACACTCAAGGAACGGCTGGCGAGTTGGTGTTGCCCACGGGTCCAATTACACGGGCTCGATCCAAGAAGATCAAAGATCAATTGCAAAGACAAGTTCAAGCATTACTGAATCTCGAGTTGCAAGAAGAACGAGTAGTCAAGATGGGAGAAGAGCTTATGAAGAAACCCACGTGCATCACTGTGTGGGAAGGAATATGGTGACCTAAACATGAGCTTAATATGGATTATTAATGACTAATCATATTTAGTGAATAATTATTTATTGATTTTTTTATGATTAACAAGCTTGGTTAGATATTTGCATATATTTATGTTGATTAACATGCAGCGTGGTCTCTTATAAGAACCACACAAAAACCACACGGACTTGGTTTCTGGAAGAAACCACACTTTGCTGTCAACATCAGAAGTGGTCCTGCTGCAAGCTGGTGGCCCAGGTGGTCCTCACAACATTAAACCTCAACCCCCAACTACTCCAACGGGCAGAGAAAGTGGTCCATAGGAGAGAAGAAGACCTGCAACACTTATCTCTCATCTCCAAGCTCAATTATCAATTGTGGTCCACACTTACGGTCCCGGATTGCCAAAAAAGGCAAGTAATTGAGCTACAAAGAGAGTGGACTTCCTGAAATGAACCCAGCACCAGCTAGTGGATTATGGGGCGTTGGATGAAGAGCTGATGGGTACTAGAGAGCCATTGCATGAAGATCTTCCTACCTACTCCCACTTGCTCAAGCTCTATATAAGGAAGAGGAATGCTTCTTGAAAAAAGCATCGCATCCAATTTGAAAATTTCTTTGAATTCTGCAATCGTGCTTACATCTGAGATACTTGTTGAGCTTACACTTGTGCTTATTCTTATTCTCCAAGTTGTTTCAAAGGGTAGTGTTTTAGGCAAGACTAGTGTGTAGTTTTGCTGGGATCTCAAATCTAGGATTAGATTTGCGGAAAGGTTAGAGTTTAGCCTAAAAAAAAACTTGTAAAGGTTAGAGCTTAGCTTGCAAAAGCTTGTTTCTTGTAAATGTTAGAGCTTAGCCTGCAAAAGCTTGGTTTCTGTAATAGGTTGAGGTTGATCTCGCAAAAGCCTAAGTTAGTGAGACTTTGAAATCCTAAAGGAGGGTCCTTTAGGTAGTGGAGGTACCTGGTGAGGGGGAACCACTATAAATCAGTGTGCCATCCTTTCCTCTTTCTACTCTCTTATATTTCTGCTTGTCTGTTTTACGAGTAAGTGGTTTGAGACCAAACCATTTGGTTTGTCTGAAATCAATCCAGAAACCAAATGTGATACAGGGGTAGAATGATTCCCCCCCTCCCCTCCCCCCCTCCCCCCCCAATACAAAGGAGTAACATCCAGAGGCAATGATGATTGCTTATGAGGGAAGTAGCATCAACAAAGCACCCTACTTCGATGGTGCAAACTTTGATTACTGGAAGTTCAGGATGAAGATCTTCCTTGAAAGCAAAGATCTGGAGATGTGGAACATAGTCCAACATCCTTATGCTAGACCACTAAGGGACATGCAGTTCTGGTCAGAAGAAGAGCTCAAAAAGGCTAAGCTTGATGCTCAAGCCAAGAATGTCCTTCTTTGTGGAATAAGTGAGAGTGATTTCCAAAGAGTCAGATCTTGTGAAACTGCCTGATGAGGAATGAAATAATCCAATTTAAGCCTAAAGGCCCAATTGAGATATAGTTCAGGACCAGGCCTAGGCCCAATATAAGAGTCCAGGACCAGATCCAATACAAAAGGCCCAGGACCAGTCCAGCTAGCTATTTTGTCATGTGGAAAATATGATAAGCGTTATATGGAGTTGAAGGGACAACTGGAGTTAATGCTCCACCACCAAAAACCCCTATAAAAAGGGGGGCAAGATTAGAGTTTCAACACACCACTTTCCTTCTGGAGAAAACTCTACTCTCCACAAGGAAATTCTCTCTAGAGAATATAATTCTCTACTCTCAAAACTCTCTCTCTTTGCACTCTCTCAAATTAATAGAGAAAAATCCCCTTTGCTAACTTAGGCATCGGAGGTCCTCCCGGGGTCACAACTCTGGACTTTCCCGGGTCCTTCTTGTTAGTCTTGCAGGTGCTCCAGGCACAGAGATCAAGTCCTCCAGGCATAGAGATCAGGACCTGGATATCAAGATCAAGCCAAAGAGTTCCCAATCATGGCAAGAGGAATTTACATCCATATCCCGATAAAAAATCCGTTTTTTACATTGGCGCCGTCTTTGGGAAATGGACAAAAAGGCCATAGCTTCTCCACTTGAGCAATCAGGTCCAGTAGCAGAGTCCAACCCACCAATTTGTGGAACTCTAGTCACTAGGGGTACTCTACCAATCAGAGGTACTCCAGCCGCCGGAGGTACACAAATCGCCAGAGGTACTCTAACCATTGAGGACGTAATCTGATCACCGGAGGTACTCTGACCACTTAAATTATTCCCAACAGTGGAACCTTGGCCAAAGGTCCAAAAATTCCAGCCAACTCGCACACACTCCCAGGAGGTATTGTAGAGGCAAGACATATGGAAGGAACAAAAAAGGAGCCCGTAGATGAGGGTACACTACTCTTTTTTGCCGTTCAGTTTTGGTCTAGATCGTTCGTTATCGGTTTTTTGAACGTTTTCTCGTACCTTTGTTCCAGTTTTAGCCAACGTTGATGGTGTTGTATGAGGTGAGTAGTGATCTCCTTCCTCTTCTTTGATCTAGTTTAATTCTAGATGTATTTCACGTTGAAGATCCAAGGCCAATTTGGTTAGATCCAAGCAAGATCTACACCCAACCAATTAGATCTAAATCAACCCAGCTAGATAGAGGAGGTTGTAGCAAGATCTGAATAAGATCCAAGGCTCGCCCAATAAGAGCCGACTCAGATCCAACGAGTTCCAAGGAGCCATCATAGCCACATCAAACTCTCATTCAAGTAAGGAGATCTGTATGGTAGGACCTCCTAGAGTTAAAAAATAAAGGTCCCCAAGGTCCTTCTACAAAAGGACAAGGCAAAAAAGGTGGAGAAATTTGACGCCTAAGCCCCACAATCCTGTCATACAGGTCATTTACCTCTCTAAATACACAACAAACAAGGGTGTTTATAGAGTTCAAAGAAGTGGGATACCCAAAGTAGACCCTGAGGTTGAAAACAAAACCAAAGACAAGAGGTCTAGATCTAAGAGGCTCAAGAGGTCCAAATCCTAGAGGCTCAAGAAGTCTAGATCCAAGAGGCTCAAGAGGTCCAGAACCTAGAGGTATAAGAGGTCCAGAACCAAGAGGCTCAAGAGGTCTAGATCCTAGAGGCTCAAGAGGTCCAGATCCAAGAGGCTTAAGAGGTCCATATCTTAAAGGCTCAATAGGTCTAGATCCTAAAGGGTCTAGAGGTCTAACACCCATTCGGAAAGAAATCGAAGTTTATCCAAAGAAAACTCGATAGCAACAAATCACCGCCTTGGCATATGGCACGCTATATCCCATCGAAGGATGCAACTTAATAATCAAGCTCATACAATTAGAGCACATGATTGTTATCCACGAGGTCAGAAGTTCAGGTCCTCCCCTCTATACCATAAAATAGAGGTTCTCACAAGGAAAAGTGAATCAGGTCCTCATCAAGGGGAACGAAAAAAGAAACTTGTGAAAAAGACCCTATATATTGCATATGGCTTTGCAGATACCAAAAAGCGTTAGGCCGCGAAGAGCCATAAACCGCAAAAATGGCCATGTAAATGCCAAAGCAAAAAACAATAGGTCTCGCTCAAGTAAATCTAAAGCTCACCCAAGAGAAGGACCTCTGATGAACTTGCTCAAGATAAGAAGATGCAATCAGCACCATACAAGCTCCTACAAGGAAGCTCTAAAGCCATGAAAGGCTTTGTAGCCCGTACAAGCCGCAAAATCACAACAAAGGCACATGCTTAGTGCATCGAATGTGAAAGTGTGCCAAGAAGCCCATGTAGGTCCTATGCGCATCAGGTGTTGACCAGCAAAATTTTGGAAAAGCCTAAGGTCGAAAGAGGTCTCTTACAAAGAAAGAGGCTACTTGAAATCCCAAAAAGGCTAGAAGCTATTCAAAACTTCCACAGAAGCATCAGTTGCTTAAGGGTTCTCTTATAAAACCATAAAGATTTTAAAGTCGGCCAATTGTCCAACGAAAAGCCAAAACCAAGCAAACAAGTTTGCAATGGAAGTCCCTGATGTTCGAGGACGAGAAAGAACTGCAGGTCCCCAAATATCCACGTGATGATGAGGAACTGCAGGTCCTGAAATAGATGAGGTGCGGAGAAACCTCAAGGAGCTCAAATTAAGGAAGTTCCAAAATGATTGGGGAACCGGATTCACCAAATATCCAACAGAGAGCCAGGGGTTCCGAAATTGACAAAATCCAAAGTCAGCATGAGCCGACAAATAGTGGAGAGACATTCAAATTGGGCAATCCAAACCAAGTCCAGAGAAACCACAATGGATTACGTGCTAAAGCAAGGCTTGGAGAGCATTTAAGCAAAATGATAAGCTCCAAGAAGCTATCAAGCACCTGGAAGAGGTACTTAATTCTGTAAGATACCAAGAGCTATAAGCTTCCAAGTCCACTAATGAAGGTCAAAGGCACCTAAATTGTGAGAGCTCCTAGTAAAGAACAGAATATTCGAGAGTTATGAACTATCAAGCATGGTTCTTGAAAATTTAGAAGCATTTGGTGCTGAACAAGCTATGGAGGTACTCAAATCCATGAGGAACAAAATAATAGCCGCATGAGCCACAAATCATGAAGTACCAAGTAGAGGCTCTAGTATCCAAATCGCACCAAGATACAGGAAGCAGTTGTGCAATATAAGGAGCTGGAGTTGGATACTACAAAGTCATCATGACGACTATTCTTTAAGGTACTCTAAAAGTAGAAACTCCTCAAGAAACATCTCAGAAAACGAGTTAGCCTGTCCACGAGATCGGAGGAGCCGAAAAGAAAGATAGGTTCAAACCTTCCCCCTTGAGGATAGGTCCAAGCACTCCATGCTCAAGAAGTCTTGGGGGCTAGGACTAGGACATCCCATTATAATAAAAACAAAGGTTGGTAGAAAGCTGTAGAAGCTCGCTTCAAACAATGTAGAGCCCAAAGTAACTCAAGTTACATATGCAGAATGACCACCAGCAATCAAATGCTTAAGCATGAAATGCCCGATGAGTCAGTAAGACAGGTGCCCGACATACTGTCACGACTAGGGAAGAAAAAGCATCACATGCATTGCAAGGCCCAGAATTCGGCTCAATGCTTATTGCGCATGCATGAAGGAGTGAATCAAACCTGTGGGAGGTTTTCACAAAAAAACCCTCAAGGCCTACTCATTGAGAGATTCACGAAGGTCCTCTTTAAAAGAATTCCCATCATCGGAAGCTAGATAAAGATGGGAGATCTCTACCAGCAAGACCTGCAGAAGCCACCTGATGGCAGGACCTCCGTTGAGCAACAAATAATCAGGACTTCCTCATTGCAGAGACAAAAAGGTCACTAAAACGAAGACCTTCTTCGCAGTACAGGCAAAGTCTATAAGTAAAGCCACGAAGAGGTATACAAAGTCCACTCCACGAGAAAGGCAAATCAAATGCCACAAAAAGACTCACAAGATGAGCAAAAGAGCTAAGTGCTATCTTTGACAAGGAGTACTTGTCCAAGATGACGATTAAAGAGCAGGTCCTGGCTGGCTTACTCACATAAAGAATGCCTATCTTGGATAGTTGAAAAAGATGTACAGGTATTGCAGTTGGATGGTTCATATACCAAATAAGATTGCAAGCCTCATAGCCATAAAGCTGTGGAGAGACGTGCCTGAATCCTCAATGAAGTTGGCATGAGTAACCTCAAGCATTCAAGCCAAACTTAAGGCCCTGCCCTTACCAAAATGAAGATGTCCGATTTAGTACTAGCAGAGGTCATGAGGGAAATTATTGAGTGCCTATTTATCGTAGGAGAACATTGCTCCCCCTCCTCATAAAAAGTCCTTGAGATCCAGAGTATTTTGGAAAAATAGAAGTCTACAACAAAAGGCGATAGGAAGGTGCTGCAACAAAAAATTTGAACCTCGATCCATCCAAAAAACGGGTCTTTCTGAGGATTGAGGCAACGAGCCCAAAACGGAGCTAAAGTTGGGAAGGACCATATCAAGTTGAAGAGCAAAAGTACCAAGGTTCTTATTTAAAAATCCACCATCCAGGTGCTTACTCTCAAATCAAAGAGATTCTTCCCATAATAAGCCGAGACAATCCAACATGGCTTTGAAAAGGAGCCACAAGTAGCCACGGAGATCTCTAAAATGTAGGTCTCTTAAACAAAAGAGCCCTAAGGACCTCTCAAAGAAGGATCTTAGAGGTCTCTAGAATGAAGAACCTTATGGTCCTCTCAAATGGAAGTTCCTTTGGACCTTCCCAAAAAAAGGACCTCAGAAGTAATGCTTCCATAATAAGTCTCATAGAGACCTCTCTAAAAAGGAACCTCTTTAATGAGGACCTTCCTTGAAAAATCCCAAATAAGGGATACCTCATCTCAAATGAAAGTTCCTTGGGACCTTCCTACACAAAAGACCTCAGAAGCAATGCTTCCATATTGAGTCCATGAGGACCTACCTTGAGAATTCCCAAGTAAGGAATTCTAGGACTAATATTTCATAATAAGTCAGTGAAGACCACTCCAAAGAAGGACCTCTACAACGAGGACATATAATGACATTGCATGCAAAGCAATGGAAGAGAAGGTCTACGTGGTGTTTTCCACAAGAAGAAAATGCTTTCTCGCAGGCAAGAGGGACTGTCAAAAGGAAGGAGAAGCAGAAAGCAAAACTCAAGAATTGAAGGATTACTCCACCAAGCGTGAAACCAGAAGAACCTAAAAGGTCTCTGCGCTCCAAAAAAGTTGAAACCAGCACAGGTTCTCTTCTTATGTTTCTTTAAATATTTCTTGGTATTTCTTCTTGCAAATAAGGACTTTTCAAAACTTTGTTGTTGCTATGACTAAAAGAGTTCTATAGCTCTATTGTCAAACTTTTATCAAAGCCTTCTCTCTGAGGAACCTAATGATAGAAGGCTCAGAAGGTTGAGGTCATCCAAACTAAGTACCTCTGAGAGAGGACCTGCAAAGGAAACACCTTAATGGAAGGTCAAAAGCTCTCTTTGCAAGGTGTAAGAGCTGGAAATAGTAGCCTACTAAAGAATGCCAGTCAGATATTCAAAGTCGGGGCTTAGACCACGCACTCAAAAGTTGGAGTCTCGCATGTACTTCCCAAAGCCGCGGCCTAACCCGCGCACTCACTCTCACATGAGCAATACAAAGACGTGACCTAACAAGTGCACTACAAAGTTGCAGGCTTGTCTATGCAATGCGTAATAAGAAACACAACTATTCTCCAGTTTAGAATCTCCATCAAGAGCCCTGGGGAAGGAGACCTTCTCATCAAAAGGTCCCCAAAGGAGACCCATAAAGACTTTGAAAGTCAGGGGTTCTAAAATCCCCAAAGACCTCGAGTCAGCACAGGCACCAAAAAGGCCCCAAGCTATGCTCCTTAAAGACCTCTAAAAAGAAGGTCCATGATCTAAAGGAGGCTCCTTTGGAAATATGTCCTCAGTCCCTAGAGACCTCTGGAATAAGAATTCTTGACCTTTAAAATCAAAGGTCCTGAGATCCCCAAAAAACTTTGATGAAGAGAGATCTCAAAATCTCTAAAGACTTTGAAAATCAAAGGTTCCAAAATTGAGATCCTATGAGACCTTAAAAATTAAAGGTCCCGAGATCCCAAAGACTTTGAAAATCAAAGATCTTTAAATCTCTAAAGACCTTAAAAAATCAAAGGTCTCAAAGCCCATAGGCCAAAGTCCTCAAGGACCTCAAAATTTTAGATCCCCGACCTTAGAAATCAGAGGTCTCGAGATCCACCAAGTGTTAGGACAATGGCCCTTCGCTAGAGGGGGGGTGAATAGCAATAATCGAATAAAAACGAAATAAGCAGGAATTGAATGCAGAATTAAAAGAATGAAGGACACAAGAGATTTATCCTGGTTCACACACACTCTACTAGTGTGGCTAATCCAGCCCTTCAAGTCTCACTTGAAGATTTCACTATCTACGTTAAGCTTACGGGTGCTTAACAAACCGTTACAACCTAGGAATTCTAGTCACAAGAATCCTAAACCCTGAAAGTTCAAGTCACATGAACTT
>JAKUCV010002688.1:146938-196599 GCA_028386065.3 Turnera subulata | reverse complement strand
AAAAGAAAAGTGCATAAGCTGAAAAGCGCGCCATATGAGCTCTAAAAACGTCCACCTCTATCTTACGAGAGGGTCACTTACATAGGGGGCTTTATGAGCTCTCAGCTTTAGCAAATTGGAGTTCGAGCCAATTCCACATTGGTCTTACAATGGGCTTATAGCTGAAAATTCAATAAGTTCATAGCTCAAAATCAATACATTGGAGCTCATGTTTGAATTAGCCTAATAAGGCAAGCTAAGACCTGAAGGCGACAAAAAAAAGCATACCTTGGAAGTAAAAAACTCTAAGGAAAATTGCTACACAACATCCCTTAGAGTTGGGGGCTTGTGATGAGGAATGAAATAATCCAATTTAAGCCTAAAGGCCCAATTGAGATATAGTTCAGGACCAGGCCTAGGCCCAATATAAGAGTCCAGGACCAGATCCAATACAAAAGGCCCAGGACCAATCCAGCTAGCTATTTTGTCATGTGGAAAATATGATAAGCGTTATATGGAGTTGAAGGGACAACTGGAGTTAATGCTCCACCACCAAAAACCCCTATAAAAAAGGGGGCAAGATTAGAGTTTCAACACACCACTTTCCTTCTGGAGAAAACTCTACTCTCCACAAGGAAATTCTCTCTAGAGAATATAATTCTCTACTCTCAAAACTCTCTCTCTCTGCACTCTCTCAAATTAATAGAGAAAAATCCCCTTTGCTAACTTAGGCATCGGAGGTCCTCCCGGGGTCACAACTCTGGACTTTCCCGGGTCCTTCTTGTTAGTCTTGCAGGTGCTCCAGGCACAGAGATCAAGTCCTCCAGGCATAGAGATCAGGACCTGGATATCAAGATCAAGCCAAAGAGTTCCCAATCATGGAAAGAGGAATTTACATCCATATCCCGATAAAAAATCCGTTTTTTACACTGCCTATGAGATTTGGAGGCTCCTATGTGTCACTCATGAAGGCACAAACCAAGTGAAGAAGTCAAGACTCAGTCGTCTCATGAGAGACTATGAAGTGTTTCAGAGGGTTTCTGGTGAAACCATACAGGAGATGGATACTCGCTTCACAATTATGTGCAACAGCCTTGCAACTCTTGGGAAGGTAATCACACACAGAGAGAAGGTTGCAAAGGTACTTAGGTCTTTACCTAAGGAGTGGGAGCCCAAGGTTACTGCCATAGAAGAGGCACAGAACTTGAACACTCTCACCTATGATGAGCTGATCAGCAAGCTCATAGTGCATGGTTCCAAGTTTGAAACCAAGGAACCAAAGAAGAAGGATCTGGCCTTAAAATCCTAAGAATTTGATGATGACATTGATTCAGATGTTGCACTTCTTACAAAGAGATTTGTAAGATACTTCAAGAAGAAGCAACTCAAGGGAAGAAGTCATAGAGGTATGAAGATTGATGAGCCTAAAAAGGACCCCCTGACATGCTTTGGTTGCAACCGTCCTGGTTACATAAAATCAGAGTGTCCATACCAAAAGAAGAACAAATATGGTTCTTCTAAAACCAAAGGAAAGAAGGTCATGGTTGCTTGGGATGACTCAGATTCTTCAAGCGATTCAAAGACAGATAAGGCAGCAAATGTGTGTCTCATGGCTCAAGAAGACTTTGAGGTAGATGACTCACCTGACTTTACTTTTGATGAATTACAAGAAGCTTTTGCTGAATTGCATGATAAGTATAAGGAAGCTCTTAAAAAGAACAAAGCATATAAGAAGCGCATCGATTTACTTGAATATGATGCTGAAGCACATAGAAATGCATATGAAAAGCTTGATACTGCTCATATAGAAATATGTAGGTCATATGAAACTCTGAAAGCTGAAAAAATTGCTCATAGTGAACTAGAAAAGGAAAATATTTCTAGTAGTGCTAAAAGTGAAATGTTGGTTATGAATAATAGTAAGACTAAAGAGGAAGTTAGAGATCTTAAATACTCTCTTGAGAAATTCACCAGTGGAACTGAAAACCTAAACATATTGTTAGGTCAACAAAGACACTCTGTGAAGAAAGAAGGAATAGGAGCTACACATGTGGTTTTTGAAAAACCAAACACTTCTGTGCATTTTGTCAAGGCAGGTTCTGATATACCTGTTACTACTCATGTGCTTGCTAACAAACCATATCAGACTGCTAAAAATGCTAAAATAGGATCCAGAATGCAATATAGACACATATCTCCTAACAGGGCACATAAACCAAATGATTCCGATGTGGTTTGTAACAAACCAAACCAGTATGTGCCATTTGTTCGAACTAGGTCTTGAAAACCATATACACCTAGGACAAACATGTATCCACCTAGGAGAAACTATCATATGCATTTACGTAGATCTAGTACATCTCATATTACATGTTATTTCAGTGGTAAAACTGGTCATGGTGTCAGAACTTGTTGGTTTAAGAAGAGAAACAGTAATGTGAGGCATATGTGGGTTCCGAAAGGAACCAAGCCTAACCTTGAAGGACCCAAGTCAGTTTGGGTACCTAAAACTTGATCATGTTGATAGGATACTAGGTATGAATGGATCTTGGACAGTGGGTGTTTAAGGCATATAACTGGAGACTTATCCATATTTTCATCCCTAACTGAAAAGGACCGAGGTAATGTAACTTTTGGTGATAAGTCAAAAGGGAAGATCCTTGGTCTTGGTAATGTTGGCTCTAACCCTATTATTGAGCATGTTTTATTGGTTGACAATCTAAAGTATAACCTGTTAAGTATTAGCCAGCTATGTGACAAAGGATACAAGGTTGTTTTTTAGGCTTCTAGATGTTTGGTTTTAGACAAAAACCAAGTGATTTTTGTTGGCAACAGAAAAGGAAACATATATTCTATAAACCTATGCAATATTTCTGACCCTGAGTTCAAGTGTCTAAGTACAAGAACAGAGACACCAACCCTTTGGCACAGAAGGCTTGGCCATGCAAATTTGGAACTCTTCTCAAATTTGTCCAAAAAGGAGTTGGTAGGAGTTCTGCCCAAGCTCAAGTATGAGAAAGAAACCACTTGCAGAGCCTGTTAGCTTGGAAAACAGGTTTAAAAGTTCCTTTAAACCTAGGCATACTATTTCTACTTCTAGGCCCCTTGAACTATTGCATATTAACTTGTTTGGACCTATGAGAATAGTAAGTCTGGGTGGTAAAAGTTATGCATTTGTGGTTGTGGATGATTATTCACGGTATACATGGGTGTTATTTCTTGCAAAAAAAGATCATGCATGCTATGAATTTGGTACTCTTGTTAGGCGTCTATAAAATGAAAAGGGTTACAAGATTTGAAAAATTAGAAGTGATCACGTTGGAGAATTTCAGATTCTTATATTTAAACACTTCTGTGAACAAAGTGGCATTGAACACACTTTTTCGTCTCTTAGAACACCTCAACAAAATGGGGTTGTTGAAAGAAAGAATCAAAATTTACAAGAAATGGCTAGAACTATGCTTAATGAGCATAAGTTACCTGTCTACTTCTGGGCAGAGGGTGTAAACACAGCTTGTTACATTATAAATAGAGTATCATTGTGTCCTTTGAATGAAAAGACCCCCTATGAGATTTGGTTTGATAAGAAACCAAGCATTGGTTATTTTAGAGTATTTGGGTCTAAGTGCTACATTCTCAATACTAAGGACAACCTTGATAAACTTGAGGCTAAATCTGATGATGGTATATTTTTTGGATACTCTCTAACTAGTAAAGCATATCGAGTCTATAACAAGAGAACTTTGGTTGTTGAAGAAACCATGCATGCCGTTTTTGATGAAATTGACCCGTGTGATCCATATGATGATATAGTCACAGAAACTGTACCGGAGGATCAACCACAAATCATAAGCGATAATGGGACTGTTGAAAAAGCGGAAGAACCTCCTGAACTGGAGCCTCTTCCACTGCCCATGCAAGAACCAACCGTGCAACCACAGATCATAAGCATTAGTGGGACTGCTAAAAAGGAGGAAAAACCTTCTAAACTGGAGCCTCTTCCACTGCCCATGCAAGAACCAATCGTGCAACCAGGTTCACAACCAAACATGGAACCATGTGGTTCTTGGGAAAAACCAAACAATGCAGAACAAGGATCTACTTCTCATGAAAATGTGAGAGCACCCAGGGGACACTCAACAGAGGTTATACTTGGAGACTTATCTAGAGGAGTGACTACCAGATCCTCATTGCACAATGTCAACTCTCATCTTGCATTCCTTTCACAAGTGGAACCTAAAAGTGCAAAAAAGGCCATTCTTGATGAAAATTGGGTGATGGCGATGCAAGAATAATTAAATCAGTTTAAGAGAAGCGATGTTTAGGAACTTGTGCCTAGACCTGTTGAGCATCCAGTCATTAGAACCAAATGGGTTTTCAAAAACAAACTTGATGAGACTGGAGTTGTGGTATGAAACAAAGCAAGGTTAGTTGCTCAAGGTTACAATCAAGAAGAATGTATTGATTATGATGAGACCTTTGCTCCTGTTGCTAGGTTAGAATCTATACACATGCTATTTGCATTTGTATCATATAGATCATTTAAACTCTATCAAATAGATGTTAAGAGTGCATTCTTAAGTGGACATATCCTAGAAGAGGTCTATGTAGAGCAACCACCTGGTTTTGAAAGTCATAACCATCCTGAGCATGTTTATAAGCTTAAAAAGGCATTATATGGACTTAAACAAGCTCCTAGAGCATGGTATGATAGATTAAGCTCTTATCTTGTGTCTAAAGGCTTCTCTAGAGGCAAAGTTGATTCAACATTATTTGTTAGAACTAACAATAGTGATGTTATTATTGTGCTAATCTATGTTGATGATATTATGTTTGGAGCTACTAATGATTTGCTTTGCAAGGAATTTGAGAAGCTTATGCATAGTGAATTCGAAATGAGTATGATGGGTGAGCTAAATATCTTTATGGGATTCCAAGTTAAGCAGCTTGATGGTGGTATTTTCATTAACCAAGCTAAGTACACTCAGGACTTGCTGAAGCGCTTTGGTTTGAGTGAAACCAAGCCTAGTGCCACCCTTATGAGCACATCCACCAAACTTGATAAGGATGAACATGGTAAGGATGTTGATATAAAAATGTACAGAGGCATGATAGGGAGTCTTCTTTATCTCACTGCTACAAGACCTGAAATTATGTTCAGTGTCTGCTTATGTGCAAGATTTCAATCATGTCCTAAAGAGTCACACTTAAAAGCTATCAAACATATATTCAAGTATCTTAAGGGAACATCCTCACTTGGTTTATGGTATTCTAAAGTCAGCACTTTTCAGCTAACAAGTTATTCAGATGCAGATTTTGCAGGGTGCACATTAGATCGAAAAAGCACAAGTGGGACATGCCAATTACTTGGACAGTCTCTTGTGTCTTGGTCAAGCAAGAAGCAAAATTCAATTGCAACCTCAACCACTGAGGCTGAATATGTTGTTGCAGGAGCTTGTTGTGCACAAGTCTTGTGGATGAAACAAACCTTAAGTGATTATGGACTAATATTTAATTGTGTGCCAATCTATTGTGACAGCTCTAGTGCTATTAATTTGACCAAGAATCCTGTACAACACTCTCGGACCAAGCATATTGAAGTGAGACATCATTTTATCCGAGACCATGTGCTGAAGAAGGATGTGGCAATTGGATTCGTGAAGACTGAAAATCAACTTGCTGCTATCTTTATAAAGCCACTCAAAGAGGATCAATTCACCAAGATCAGACTTGAACCTAGAATGTATAACTTACTTAGTTTGTTACTTGGCTTTATGCTTGGTTTCATACTTGGTTTAATACTTAGACAAAGGAAAATTACCAAAATACCCCTGTAACCCGGGACACGAAAATCAATGTCAAAACAATATCCAGAATTCTCAATAAAACGAGATGTCAAGAAGAACATAATAATCCGGCTTAACCAGCCACAAATCAACCCGGCATCCTGCCGAAACATCATCAAAACATAAACCCGGCAACCCGCCGATAATGTAATCCAAAATCAATAGACATCTCAATAAAAATCCAATGCAGCGGAAGAAGTAGATGAAATAAAAATATGAGAAACAAAACAGTATGCATGTCGACACTATGGATCCAACCGGGAGAACAAGCACGGCTACCTGCTGGGATGTCCACGTCCGTACTCCGGGAAAAGAAGAAAGTGACTGCACGCTATCTAAAGTCTGAAAAACAACGTTGGCGATTATGTGAGTCGCCTACTCAGTGAGCAATATATATCTAATTATGAGAGTGTGCAGACCAGGTCTGAAAGGAAAGAAGAGCAACAGACTAGCATGCAAACATACAACAATCAGTACTAACATGCCAACACAATCAAACAAACAGTTCATTATTCTCCATCTGTTGTGTGTTAAGTTTTCTTATTATGATTTATTATTCAGGGCCCCTACTGTGTGCGTCGAGCTCGGTCCCGTCTCATGAGACAACCAGGCATAAGCCCAAATAAAACCAGGCACGAAGCCCATCATAACCATAGAAAGAGAGAGAGAGAGACAGAGAGAAAGAGGGAGGTAGAAAGAGGGAGGTAGAAGGAGGGAGGTAGAAACCGGTCATCACAGACCCACATGCATATCTGCATAACACTTGCTAATCCGCAAGCTAACCCGAGGGGTATCACTTCCCGCTCGAAACAACCGGTCATCAGCACACAGTAGCCTAACTTCTACTGTACATTATCTTATCCACAAATTATAAGTCTATGTGTGCCATTAGTTGTGATTAAACAGGGTTGTGTGATAAAACATCTCAAACAGATAACCGGGTCTCCGACCCACAACACATCACACCAAACACCCAAAATCACATCACATGTTATAAACCATAACATTCCAATCATCCAGCTCATAAGCAAAAAGTACACTTAGGCACACAATACAGATTACAGCATGTTAGCAAACAAGCATGCAACTCAAACAAACCATTCCAACGAGCTCATGCAAACAAACATAAAAAGACATATAAAGTCACCTCAACGACGATTGTCCTGTGGAGCCTTTCCTAAAACCGATCCACCAGCTCCCGAGGTAACACCCGTGCCTGAATACCGGCACTTATACACATCACAAACAGTTTTTAAAGAAATAAACAAAACTATGCATGAATGCCGATGTAAAGCTCAACTGAGTAAAACCCGTCCCAAGTTAGTCGACTATGTAATTCCCGGGTCTAAACCCGACTTAATGTTCTCTCACCAAAAACTCCAAGTAACGGGACCTAAGGTTCACCGGGCTTAAGCCCAACTAAGTCCAAAAGTAATCCCCGAGCCTATGGCCCACTCATTATATCGTTTATGAATTCCCGGCCTAAGTCCAATCTAAGCCCAATTACAATTTCCGGGCCTAAAGCCCACTTCCATAAGTCCTTATTTAATTAATTATAGAATTGGGCTCAAAGCCCGTTACTTAAGTCCAAGTCAATTCGATGTCTAAAGATTCCCGGCCTAAGGTTCTACCCGTGTCGGTATTTACCGGCCTAAGGTTCTACCCGTCTCGGTTTCCACTAATCACCATTAAATACATAACCCAATTCCGAATATATGTACATGCCATAATTGAATACAACTTATACAACCAAACAATACCGTTAAGTGCCGAAACAGTAACCCGAGCCTTCGCCGGAATATTCCTGAGCCTCACCGTAAAATTCCCGAGCCTCGCCGGAAAATTCCCGAGCCTTCGCCGGATTCCGGTGACCTTGCCGGAATTCCCCCAAATCTGCCAAAACGAACCCAACAACTACAACATTCATTCCAACAACACAATACCATCTGTTCATCATGTCAACAACAAAAGAATTGGAAAAGAGGTGATTCCTTACCGGAATCTCACGGATCTGCCAAGAACCGTCCACTGCCCGAAGAAGCCCACACACACCCGAGCACCTCTCTGCCGGCACGCTCCCGCAGTCACGCACCACCAGGAACAACACCGGCAGTGAACAACAACACACACACAAACCACGCGCACAAAGACAACCACCAACAACAACCACCTACAAACCCCCGTCAAACCAAACCGGAGCAACAACACAACAATCCCATTAAAACCCAAACAACACGAACGGAACACGTCGGCCGAGAAGCCCATCGAAGGAAAGCAGAAAAAGAAATCAACAAAGAAAGAAAAGAAACGGAATAAACCCGAGGGGAATGAGGAGACCGGAGCTTACCTCGTCGGCGACGCAGCCGGTCGCGAGGGAGAAGCCTCTCGGAATCCTCTCGTCCCGTCTCTGGTCAGCCGGTCGCGAGCCCTTGCAGTCCAGTCGACGGCGGCGGCGGCTCACGAAGAAGGAAGAAAGGACTCGGCGGCGTGGCGCTTAAAGGTAGGAGAAGAGGAGAACAGAGGGAGGGAGAATGAGAGGAGAAGGAAGACGAGGGAGAAGGGGAGAGAGAGCACGAGAAGAGAAAGAAGAGAAGGGAGAAGAAAGGGAGATGGGGGCGGCGCCGGTTTTGGAGAAGAAGAGAAAAAAAAAAAGGAATAAGGAAGAAGAAGAAAGAAAAAGAAAAGATGGAGGGGAGTGCGGCTAGGGTTGGCTGTGCCTAGTGGACGACATGTCGTTCCACTAGGCGCGGTCAACCCCTGGTCAACACTTTTTTTTTTGTGAATAGTTCCAAAACGATGTAGTTTCGGGGAAACTACTTCAAAACTTAATTCTCAACCCCGAAACCCGATTAAACTCCAACGAAAGCCGAACCCGTCATACCATCAACTAAATTCCATATAACCAAGGTAAAAATAATTTATTTCCTTGCTCAAAAATTCAGAAATTCCTCAAGGGTAAAATTGGAATAAAAATTTAGAAAATTCCGAGAAAAATCAGATTATGAAAATCCGGGGCATTACACTTGAACTTAGAATGTGTAACTTACTTAGTTTGTTACTTGGCTTTATGCTTGGTTTCATACTTGGTTTAATACTTGGTCATTGAACAAACCATGCATCCTCTTATTATGTGCATACATGACCATATTAGTTTTATTGCATTCATTACACCTCATATACACACGTTCACATCGCATTCTGGCATATGAGGAAATATCTTGAGGCATTATGATCATCAGTTAAGGCAAAATGGAAGAATAGATAATCTTGGTCTCTGGTGAAACCAAATATTCTGCAGTCATTGTCCAATGGGCAAAAGCATCTCTTCAGGCGGGAATTCAAAATCAAAAGGACTCTAATGGATTCAAATGAAAATAATTTGAATTTTGAGTGTCTAGGAAGCTGTTAGATTGTGGATAGAAGGTAATTTGGTTTTAGAGAAAAACCAAATGTCCAACAGTTATTGCCCAACTGACAAAAGCATCTTGGCAAGTTGGGGGAGCAAATCTGTGCACTTTGGGAAAGTCAAAAGGAAGATATCTGGTGGGGTTAATCATAGAATTTTTGTTGGTATAAGATGAAGGTCAAAGTGGTCCAAAAGATTAAAAAAGTAGGGGACCACGGTGGGGCATACCCGACAAAAGCTGAAATGGTGGAGGAAAAATTAAATGCTTTTGACCGTTACTCCACCCATGATCTGTTTCGATTCCCTTGCCACTCTCTCTCCAATATTCCACTTCCCTTAACCGGTTACATCCACCTCTTTTTATACCCCACACACTCTCCTTCCTCAACACAATTACTCCTCACTCACAACTCTATCTCTAATCTCTTTCTCTATTCTAAACCAGATTTGCTATCAAGCCCAAACACTCAAAAGATGAGGAAGATAAACACTAAAATGCCTAAGTCCAAGAAGAATATTCCTAAACAAACCTCTTTCACCTCAAACACTTCCAAATCAAAGCCACAAGGTGATAAGAGATTGAGGCTACCACGCTTGCACACCACAAAATGGCGCTTGAATAGAAATCTTTAGAAGAAGCCACTGCTCATGAACCCACAACCCAATCTGGTGCTGCAACGACTGAAGGGTCTGATAAATTCAAGGAGGCTTGGGAGAAGCAAGATGCTCAGAAGACAACCGAAATGGTTTGGCCTAATCGTGAGGCTTGGCCAACCACGGAGAAGAGAACTGCTCCTGAAGGGACTTCCACATCCTCTTCGCTCAAAACTCCTTAATCGGGCAACATTCTCCATTCTGATGTGTTGAATCTAGAAACAATCAGTTTCTGTAGACCTTTGCTAGCTGACCATGTGCAAACAAACCCTACTTCACATGCACCTGTTGAAAAACCTAGTGCTACTATATCTACCACACTCACAGAAGATACACCCATACTTACACCTAGTCTAGTCACATCCATGACTGACAGCTTTGTTAAGCATATTGTAACTCTACTTGGTCATGATCCCAATATATTTCGTGAAAAGAAAAGAGAAGAATTTGGGGATATGATTTCAGATTTCATTATCAAAGGCTATACTCCTCCAGAAAGCCTCATTCGAACATCCTCTAAAGAGGAAGAAGAAGCCTACTATAGAGCATTGCGTGAAGGAACTGAACAGATAGATACTACTGTAGAGGCAAATCAAGAAGCTGGTGATAAGACCAACTTAGTTTCTGTTGTGATTCCAGCTGTGGTTCTAGAGGTGGTTTCAACTGTGGTTTCTCCTACCAAAACCATGCCACCACCTGAACAAACATACACTGTTGATCTCAATTTGCCACAACCAGAGCAAGAAGAGGAAGAAGAAGGAAAGTAAGCAAAGAAGCTGTTGCATCCACTGTTGAGAAGAACCCTGTGGTTTCTAAGAAACCAACCGGGACGCCAAAGAAGACAGCTGTCTCTGAATCAGTCACCAGCATTGAGGCCACTAGATAGAAGAAGAGGAAGGGGCAATCAGCCACTCCTATGAAGAACACTGGTATTTCCATTCAGGAACCAACTGTTGAGGTGGTTTCAAAGAAACCAACCCCAAAACATTCCAAGGTTGAAGGAAAAAGAAAGGCTGGTGAGCCCAAACCAGAACCTGAACCAGAGCCAAAAGATAGTTCAAAAAATGAATCAGAGTCAGAAGATGGTGAATATGAGGCAGATGCTTCTGATGATTCAGAGGCTTCAAAGAAGAGGAAAAGAAGTGATGAATCTGACAATGACTAAGACTTTGAAGGTGACAATGACGTTGAAGATGACAATGAGGGCTCTGCTGATGACAATGATGATGGCAACAATGATGAGGAAGAAGATAATGATGACCAAGAAGATGATGAAGAAATTCCTGCCAAACCACCAAAGAAGAAGGACAAAACAGAACCTAAATCTGCTAAGAAGTAGCACAAAGTTAAGACTTCTTCATTCTAGTCATCACACACTATGGTGATGGAAGACTTTGAGGAGCTTGGTGTGTCACAAATTCTGAAGAAGGTTAATCTTGGCTATATGGCAACTCTCAAAGCCAAGGCCTACAAGATAGTGACCAGGGAGTTCTACAAGAATCTGAAGTCAACAACAAATGATTCGGGTGCCACAAGGACCATTACAACTAGCATCAAGGGCAAAATGGTGAAGATCACTGCTGATGACATCATTGAAGTGCTTAAGCTCAAGCCGGGAAAGCTCAAGGTTTTCTATGATTATGAGCAGCATCACAAGGGGACTCCTACTGACACTGAAGCCAACAAGATTCTCTTTGGGTCATCTAATCGAAGAGGCAAGTACAGAACTTTGTCTCCTCAGCATCGAGTTCTGATGTACATGCTCACCAGGGTGGTTTTACCCCGACCATACCATTAAACCACCATCAAACTCTGTGATCAGTGGACTCTGGCCTGCATCCTGAAAAGGACTCCCATTTGTTATGGGACACTTATCCTGCACCATATGGCCACAAGCAGGGTGCCATGTCTCGGAGGCTTAATCACACTTCTAGCCCGAAAATTCTCCAAGACTCCTTCTGAGGCGGACGAACCCGAGAACCCTGTTCAAAGTAGTTCTCAAACTCTGTCCAAAATGTGTATCAATCCTGATGCAAAAGGGAAATTTGTTGTTGTGAAGAAGACAATGGGCAAAACATCTCAAATGGATGATCTGAATGCTCGGAAGGATGCTATTGAGGGTACCTTAGAGGAAATCCAAGAGCAGATCAATGATCTAGAGGATAAAGTGATGGTTTCTCTGGACCATATTACCTTTCTTCTTGCTGAGTTTGATTCTGATGATGAGTGACGCACTCAACTTCCTGATGCCCCTAGGACATGCATTTGCTTTTTGTGTACTTCATGGTTTCATGCATGGTTCCTCATTTGGTTTTTATTTTGGTTTGTTACTGGTTCTTATGTTGGTTTTTATAATGGTTTGTCAGACGGTTTCTCTTTAGGACCATGTTAGGTTCTATTATATGGCTGTTATCTTATGCTATCTTGTGTTCATCTTTTGAATATTAATCTTATGCTCTGATTGTACTAATCTTGTCTCTTACTCTACCTTTTATCCTTATTCTTTTCGTTGATGCCAAAAGGGGGAGAAAAATTTGGATTTGACAAAAAATTATGATTATGAATAATGCAATACCTGTTGTTGCGTTATACTCTGCGAAATTGTGAAATATTACTTGCAAGGTGATGCTACTCGCAGGGGGAGTATTTTGGCTAGGCAGACTAGCCAATGGTGCCTAAAGCACAAAAATGTTTGATATAGGGGGAGCAATAATTCAGGGTGTAAGTATCCAGACATGCAAATTGACAATCAAATGCAATAACATACCCAGCGGAAAAGCCGGATACACATGGAGGATCCAAGTGAAGGGTAGCTAAACCGAAAAACAATTTTTACGTACCTGAATCGGTTGAGGTCTTTCACCAAAATGTAGGGACGAATCAGCAAGAGCCGGACAGAAAACCCGCCCCTCTACGGTATCCACACGAACCGTGATAACTAGTTGGAATCGTCACACGATTACCAACCCGAGCACCCCCGAACTGATGTGCTAGCAGCAGGTTTCCGAGAGCTATTGTTTGTGGTGTTTTTCTTCTTTTTCAAAGAAGGATGTGTGTAACCTGAAAAACTCTAAGCTCTCAAGTCTCTCAAGCTCTGAAAAAACAGACTCAAAGTGATGAATCCAGAAGGCATAATCAGATTATGCTTAGTCTAATCCCACTCACAAAAGCAAGGGACAAAGTGGCCAACACCTTTGGCCAACATGATTAGCTTTTAGCTAATTATGTCTCCACTAACTCTTGGTGGGATTATACATCACATGGCACTAATTATGGTTCAATAAATCAGACACTTAGTGAACCAAACCAGCCGAAAACGACTCTGGTCCAACCACGGTCCAACCACAGTCCAACCACACCTCGTCGAACCATGGTCCAACCACGGTTCAACCACCTACTCGAATCAACGATTCTAAGTGTGTGACCCTGTAGGCACTTGTAACGTCCGGCAATAATTGTAAACTCATTTATAATTATAAGTAAAGAGCGGCGTCTAGCAACACATCATTGCTACCCGAACGACAAGATCAGTACTGATTCAATATGCCTCGTAAGCATGTCATCGTCCCTTCGTCCCATTATCAAGATTAAACACGAGACATGGAATATGTCAATCTGGCACATGTTTAATCTTGGTTTCTTGATCCTCGAGCTAACTGTGTAAAACGATTACTAATGATATTACCATATCATAATCCGAGCACGGCCGTGCATTTACAGTTCAACTCTATCAAGAAACCAACCAATAATATACCCGTTATATGGGTTGGACAAATCCCCTCTGGATCATACAAAACCCACTACACATTTATCTTATACCCAATGATTACACTAAGTCTATTCACTTACGAAATAGCCAAGAGTAATATCAAAGTATACGACTCATATGTTGGGAACCTTGATGATCACATGTCTAAGGACAATACATATAAGAACCGCTAATGACAATCATATAACGTTCCATGTAGCGTTCTTATGTGGATCGGTCCAGTCCACAAGTTCTCTAACTTGTAGCCGTATGTAGAATTCATATCACATATAATTCTCAACATACACTAGTCTTAATTTATTATTTCAACCCATCCATAATAATAATCGACTAGGGACATTTAAGAATATATAAATATTCTAGGATTATAAATATGTGCAGGCTTTTATCTCATCAACGATATTTATTGGAATAACCTTAATGTGTACACATGATTACAAATAAACATCCATTGATTAGCTTTTGGGCATATTACACTAACAATCTCCCACTTGCACTAAAGCCAATCATACATGTATCTAATACCAATGGATGCAGCATGACCATCATGCTTCTGCTGTGTGAGCGGCTTAGTCAACGGATCTGCTACATTGTTCTCAGATGGAACTTTGCACAGTCTAACTTCGCCTCTATCTATGATCTCTCTAATAAGATGATAGCGTCGGAGAATATGTTTGGATCTCTGGTGGTATCTAGGTTCCTGAGCCTGTGCGATTGTCCCATTGTTATCACAATAGAGCTCAATTGGACTCTCAATGCTCGAAACTACCCCAAGTTCAGTTACGAACTTCTTGATCCAAACAGCCTCTTTCGCCGCATCTGAGGCAGCAATGTACTCAGCCTCGGTTGTAGAATCGGCAACTGTCTCTTGCTTTGAACTCCTCCAGCATACAGCACCACCTCCAAGTCAAAACACATAACCTGACTGCGATCTAAAATCATCCATATCAGTTTGGAAGCTAGCATCTGTGTAGCCCTTTACAACAAGCTCATCCACACTTTCGTAAACCAGGAATGCATCCTTAGTCCTTCTCAAGTACTTAAGGATGTTCTTAACCCCTGTCCAGTGACTCTCACCGGGATTAGCTTGATATCTGCTTGTGACACTCAAAGCATAAGCGACATCCGGTCGAGTACATAGCATGGCATACATGATAGATCCTATTGCAGAAGCATAAAGAATCTTACTCATCCGCTCTCTCTCCTTAGTCGTACTAGGACATTGATTCTTTGAGAGAGCTACGCCATGTGACAAGGACAAGAATCCTTTCTTGGAATCTTGCATGCTGAACCTCTTTAGCACTTTGTCAATATATGTACTCTGACTTAGCCCGAGAAGCCTTTTGGATCTATCTCTATAGATCTTTATGCCTTAAACATAGGCTGCTTCTCCTAAGTCCTTCTTTGAGAAATTCTTCCCTAACCAAGCCTTTACAGACTCTAGTGTCGGAATGTCATTCCCAATGAGTAGGATGTCGTCAAAATACAACAACAAGAAAATAATAATGCTCCCACTAACGTTCTTGTAAACACATGGTTCATCTTCGCTCTTAATGAAACCAAACTCTTTGATCACTTCATTAAAACAAAGATTCCAACTCCTAGAAGCTTGCTTCAATCCACAAATGGATCTCTGCAACTTGCATACCATATTGGCATTCTCTGGATCGACAAAACCTTCAGGTTGTGTCATGTACACATCCTCTAAAAGATTTCCATTAAGGAAAGCGGTTTTGACATCCATTTGCCATATCACATAATCATAGTATGCCGCTATAGCCAATAGAATCCGGATGGATTTAACCATGGCAACTGGAGAGAAAGTTTCATCAAAGTCAATACCATGAACTTGCTTGAAACCTTTCGCCACCAATCGCCCTTTATAGGTAATCACATTACCATCCATGTCGGTCTTTTTCTTAAAGACCCACTTGCACCCTATGGGTTTTAACCCTTCAGGTGGATCAACCAAGATCCATACCTTGTTTTGATACATGGATTCCATTACCGAATTCATGGCTTCCAGTCACTTCTTAGAGTCCGGACTCGTGATGGCCTGCTGATAGGAAGTGGGCTCATCCTCTTCTATGAGCATCACGTCCCCAGTGTGAGTGATAAGAAATCCATATCTCTCAGGCTCATACCGAGTCCTAACCGACCTACGTGGTCCATGTGTTACAGGCACAGGATTCTCATCCACAACATCTTGTGGTTCCTGTCCTTGTTCCATCTCAGCCTCAATATCTCGAACTTCTTCGAGTTCTATTTTCCTCCCACTGATTCTTCTAGAAATAAATTCTCTTTCTAGAAAAATAGTAGTCTGAGCAACAAACACTTTGTGCTCGGTGGGATTGTAGAAATAATACCCTTTAGTTTCCTTAGGGTATCCTACAAAGAGGCACTTGTCGGATTTAGGGCCGAGTTTATCCGATGCTTCACGTCTCACGTAAGCCTCACAATCCCAAATTCTCATAAAATACAAATTGGGACGCCTCCCAGTCCATATCTCATATGGTGTCTTTTCGACGGATTTAGATGGAAGACGGTTAAGTGTAAATGCAGCACTCAATAATGCATGTCCCCAAAATTAAGAAGGAAGGTCAGCTTGACTCATCATCGAACGAACCATGTCTAACAAGGTCTATTCCTCCTTTTGGATACACCATTCCATTGAGGCGTACCCGGTGGAGTGAGCTGTGATACTATACCACACTCCTTTAGATGATGAAGAAATTCTCGGCCTAAGTATTCACTTCCTCGATCTGATCGAAGCATTTTAATGCTCTTGCCGAGTTGATTTTGTACTTCATTCTTGAATTCTTTGAACTTTTCAAAGGATTCTGACTTTTGTCTCATTAGATACACATAGCCATACCTACTGAAATCGTCAGTAAATGTAATGTAGTATTGGAATCCACCTCTAGCCTGTGTCGACATCGGTCCACATACATCACTATGTATAAGACCTAACAAGTCCGAAGCTCTTTCACCTTTACCGGTAAAAGGAGCCTTCGTCATCTTGCCTAACAAACATGACTCACATGTCTCAAATGATTCAAAATCAAATGAGTCTAAAAGTCCATCTTTATGGAGTTTAGATATACGAGTCTCGTTTATATGGCCAAATCGACAATGCCAAAGATAGGTTTCATTAGAATCGTTCATTCTAACCTTCTTCGTATTAACGTTATAGATTGCGGTTTCTAGGTTAAGAACATACAAACCATTGCTTAAATACGCACCACCATAATAAACATTATTGAAAAAAATAGAACAACATTTGTCCTTTATTACAAAAGAAAAATCTTTCTTGTCAAGACAAGACACAGAAATCAAATTCCTGCATATGGTCGGTACATAATAACAATCGTCTAGTTCTAAAACCAAACCACTCGGTAAGGAAAGATAGTAAGTTCCTACGGCTAATGCAGCAACTCTTGCTCCATTTCCCACGCGCAGGTCTATCTCACCCTTTGCCAATCTCCTACTCTTTCTCAGTTCCTGCACATTTACACAAATGTGAGAACTACATCCTGTATCTAATACCCATGATGCAGAGATAGAGATATTAGCTTCTATAACAAAAACACCTGAAGTGGAAGTCTTACTTCTCTTCTGTTTCTTCACCTCTTCAAGGTAAACAGGGCAGTTGCTTTTCTAACGGCCAGGTTTGTTCCAATGGAAACATTGTCCTTCCTTTGCAATACCACCTTTGGGTTTCAGCACATGGGAACAAGAAGATGCACATGCACCAAACTTTTTGGCACATTTCTTCTTCTTGTAAAACTTGGCTTTACCCTTTCCTTTGACTTTTCCAACCATCAAAATGTTGTTGGATTTGATTGCCTTCATTTGTTGCTCAACTGTTCCTAACATGTTAAGAAACTCAGACAAAGATTTGTCAAGATGATTCATATTGAAATTCATGACAAATTGGCTGTAACTATCCGGCAACGATTGCAGGACTAGATCAACAGCCAACTCCTTTTGCAAAGGAAAACCTAGACCCTCAGGGCTCTCTATGTATCCAATCATTTTGAGCACATGAGGTCTCACGGTGATGACCCAGTCATCTTGCATTGGAACAATGCCTTAGAGGTCTCATACCTCTCATGCCTTGCTTGCTCTTCAAAAAGCATTTTCAGATGTTCGATCATATCGAACGCACCCAAGGTCTCATGTTGCTTCTGAAGCTCAGAGTCCATATTAACAAGCATAAGGCATGCAACATCCAATGCATCATCAACATGCTTCTTGTAAGCATCTCTTTCCGCCCTAGAAGCATTAGGCGCCGGTTCATTTGGAACTTGCCCTTCAAGGACATACAACTTATTTTCTTGTTTGAGGACTATCCTCAAGTTGCGATACCATTTTAGGAAGTTATTCCCATTCAACTTTTCATTCTCAAGGACAGATCGCAGTGACATTGTGCTGGTGTTTTGTGCCATGGAAATTCTACAACAATGATCAACTCACACAAATAAGAGTCATGCATACAAAATCATTTAAAAAGGAATTCTATTAAATGATGCTCCTACTACATAAATCAAGACAATCATATAAGTAGGCCAAGATCCATATTTCACTACTAGATAAGTCAGCTTTGGCTGATTGCTTACTTCATAGTTATTTAGGTAGACAACTCTTGTCAATTACATCTCATGTAACTCTTGGATAGTTGAGTGAACAACACTTGTTCTTGTCTATCTCATAGACTTGGCTCAACTCCTTGCCTCTAAGTCCTTAATCCTATTAAGATGACCTAGTTAAGTTCAACACCATAATAAGCAGTTCAGATATTACAATTATCGCGTCGCACCTTGCTAGGATAAACATTGGCACCTTACTTTGGCAAAACCTACCAAGTGTTGATCTAAGCAATGATGAGTGCTTATCATGGAAGGCAACACAAGAAGAACTTAATATTTTCATCAACATATTATTCCAATACATTACATACATGTTCTTGATGAATTATATATTGATGTTTGTAAATTTGGAAACCAAAATTACAAGTGAACATCGATGTTTAAACTTGAACATCGATGTTTTGAGAATCTGATTCTCCCAACTATTTGGCCGAGGCTCAAGAACATCGATGTTCAACATTTTAACATCGATGTTTTGAGTAACTTGAACTCCAAACTATTTGGCAGTAGCTCAAGAACATCGATGTTCAACTCTTAAACATCGATGTTTTGAGAATTCTGTAAGTTCATGATTTTGGCAGTAGCATTTTAACATCGATGTTGAACTGAAACATCGATGTTTGAACTTCTGAAACTCAAGAACATCGACGTTGGAACCTTGAACATCGATGTTATGTGAGTTCTGGAACTTCAAACCAATTTGGCCGAGCTCAAATAACATCGATGTTTAACTCTTAACATCGATGTTTTTTGAGAGTTCTGCATGAGAACATCGATGTTGGTCACACAACATCGATGTTTTGAACGTTCGGCCAAGGCTAAACTTCATCTGAACATCGATGTTTGTCACACAACATCGATGTTGTGAAGGTTCGGCCAAGGCTAAACTTCATGCTAACATCGATGTTGGTCTCACCAACATCGATGTTATGGCCTAGCTGTACTAGAACGATAATCGTTCTATACACAAACCGACACCCGATTTTTCTTAGTCGAACTCTTTGACTTACTGCCATGAATATCTTGATTGATATCTCATACCAATCAAGAGCTTGTTGTCAAAACCTTTTTAACAAAAACACAACATCAACATGTTCAATAACGTATTTAGCACATCACATATACAAAATGAATTCAGCATATCACATATACTAGCATGTTCATACTATATCACATATAACATATGAACACATAATTCGGTTTAGAACTTCACAAGAGGCTCCGCTACAACTGTAAGTATCCGGACATGCAAATTGACAATCAAATGCAATAACATACGCAGCGGAAAAACCAGATACACATGGAGGATCCAAGTGAAGGGTAGCTAAACCGAAAAACAATTTTTACGTAGCTGAACCGGTTGAGGTCTTTCACCCAACTGTAGGGACAAATCAGCAAGAGCCGGACAGAAAACCCGCCCCTCTATGGTATCCACACGAAACTGTGATAACTAGTTGGAATCGTCACACGATTACCAACCTGAGCACCCCCGAACTGATGTGCTAGCAGCAGCTTTTCGGGGGCTAGTGTTTGTGGTGTTTTTCTTCTTTCTCAATGAAGGATGTGTGTAACCAGAAAAAATCTAAGCTCTCAAGTCTCTCAAGCTTTGAAAAATCAGACTCAAAGTGATGAATCCACAAGGCACAATCAGATTATGCTTAGTCTAATCCCACTCACAAAAGCAAGGGACAAAGTGGCCAACACCTTTGGCCAACACGATTAGCTTTTAGCTAATTATGTCTCCACTAACTCTTGGTGGGATTACACATTATGTGGCACTAATTATGGTTCAATAAATCAGACATTTAGTGAACCAAACCAGCCCAAAACGACCCTGGTCCAACCACAGTCCAACCATGGTCCAACCACATCTGGTCGAACCATGGTCCAACCACGGTTCAACCACCTGCTCGAATCAACGATTCTAAGTGTGTGACCCTGTAGGCACTTGTAATGTCCGGAAATATTTGTAAACTCATTTACAATTATAAGCAAAGAGCGGCGTCTAGCAACACATCATTGCTACCCGAACGACAAGATCAGTACTGATTCAATATGCCTCGTAAGCATGTCATCGTCCCTTCATCCCATTATCATGATTAAACACGAGACATGGAATATGTCAATCTCGCATATGTTTAATCTTGGTTTCTTGATCCTCGAGCTAACTGTGTAAAACGGATAATAATGATATCACCATATCATAATCCGAGCACGGCCGTACATTTACAGTTCAACTCTATCAAGAAACCAACCAATAATATACCCGTTATATGGGTTGGACGAATTCCCTCTGGATCATACAAAACCCACTACACATTTATCATATACCCAATGATTACACTAAGTCTATTCATTTACGAAATAGCCAAGAGTAATATCAAAGTATACGACTCATATGTTGGGAACCTTGATGATCACAGGTCTAAAGACAATACATATAAGAACCGCTAATGACAATCATATAATGTTCCATGTAGCGTTCTTATGTGGGTCGGTCCGGTCCACAAGTTCTCTAACTTGTACCCGTTTGTAGAATTCATATCACATATAATTCTCAACATACGCTAGTATTAATTTATTATTACAACCCATCCAAAATAATAATCGACTAGGGATATTTAAGAATATATAAATATTCTAGGGTTATAAATATGTGCAAGCTTTTATCTCATAAACGATATTTATTGGAATAACCTTAATGTGTATACATGATTACAATTAAACATCCATTGATTAGCTTTTGGGCATATTACACTAACACAGGGGGAGTGTGCTTAGTTATTGTGATATTCTAACTAACCCTGGTTTTTGCAGAAATCAACACAATGTTAGTCATCATAAAAAAGGGAGAGATTGATGACCTAAACATGAGCTTAATTTGGATTATTAATGACTAATCAAGTTTAGTGAATAATTATTTATTGATATTGATGATTAACAAACTTGGTTAGATATTTACATATATTTGTGTTGATTAACTTGCTGTGTGGTCTCTTGTAAGAACCACACAAAAACCACACGGACTTGGTTTCTGGAAGAAACCACACTTTGTTGTCAACATCAGAAGTGGTCCTGCTGCAAGTTGCTGGTGGCCCAGGTGGTCCTCACAGCATTTAACCTCAACCCCCAACTACTCCAACGGGCAGAGAAAGTGGTCCATGGCAGAGAAGAAGACCTGCAACACTTATCTCTCATCTCCAAGCTCAATTATCAATTGTGGTCCGCAGCTATGGTCCCGGATTGCCAAAAATGGAATGTTTTCAAGTAATTGAGCTGCAAAGAGAGTGGACTTCCTGAAATGAACCCAACACCAGCTAGTGGATTATGGAGTCAACTCTGAAGATTGTTTTGTACCTCATAGCCGTTGGATGAAGAGCTGATGGGTACTTTAGAGCCGTTGGATGAAGATCTTCCTACGTACTCCCACTTGCTCAAGCTCTGTATAAGGAAGAGAAATGCTTCTTGGAAAAGCATCCTAGCCAATTTGAAAATTGCTTTGAAATCTACAATTGTGCTTACAGCTTAGATATTTGTTGAGCTTACACTTGTGCTTATTCTTGTTCTCCAAGTTGTTTCGAAGGGTAGTGTTTTAGGCAGGACTAGTGTATAGTTTTGCTGGGATCTCAAATCTAGGATTAGATTTGGGGAAAGGTTAGAGTTTAGCCTGAAAAAAAAAACTTGTAAAGGTTAGAGCTTAGCCTGCAAAAGCTTGTTTCTTGTAAAGGTTAGAGCTTAGCCTGCAAAAGCTTGGTTTCAGTAATAGGTTAAAGCCTAAGTTAGTGAGAGTTTGAAATCCTAAAGGAGGGTCCTTTAGGTAGTGGAGGTACCTAGTGAGGGGGAACCACTATAAATCACTGTGTCGTCCTTTCCTCTTTCTACTCTTTTATATTTCTGCTTGTATGTTTTGCTGGTAAGTGGTTTGAGATGAAACCATTTGGTTTGTCTGAAACCAATCCAGAAACCAAACGCGATTAAGCGGTATTATAATTTGGCATGGGTTTTATTTATTTTATTATGTTGGGTCAAGTCCATTATTAATTAATTGATTAATGTGGGCTTTAGTTATTTGGGGTTTTAATTGTAAGGTTCTTAATTAGCGTCCAAGTTATGTGGGCTCAATTAAAATCCTAGTCCATCTAGTAATAGGAAAGACCACAACTAGGGTTAAATTTTGAGGAGGCGGCCGACTTGTGTGAGGAGGTGGCCGACCTAGGCGTGTTGTGATCTCCTATAAATAGAGTTTTTAGGGTTCATTGTTAAACAGATTATTTGAGAAATAAAAAGTTCAGAAAAACTTGAATAATCTCACATCAAGAGAGGAGTTTCTTTGCTTGTTTTTATTTTAGGGATTTTGCTAACAATTGCAGGTAGTGATATTTGCTATTGTGATTCATATTCCTTTGTGCTTTTGTTTCTTTGTTGTCTAGCACCGAGAGATTAGGAGGTGGAGGGGCTATCGTGTCCATCTGTTGCCTAGCACGGAATGTTAGGAGGTGAAGAACAACGATGCATAAAGTGTGCACGATTGGTGGTGATTTGAGATTAGGACAATCTTAGATACGAAGATGCTTCTAGGGCCGGCTAGGTGTGTTGTCGTATCAATTTTGGTAGCAGAGCTCAGGTTATCAAATCAATCAACTATCCTTTAATTTTTTATGTGTTTATTGTTTCTTTCTGCCGAATTATTATATATACAAAAAATTAAAAAAATTGTCGAGTACTGTTCATCGTATAGTTCATCGCACTGTTCATCGCTGTTACTATTTCGGCAGCAAATTATATATAAAAAAAAAATCGGTTGATTTGTTGATAACGAGATTGTTTTGCTGGAATTCGGGAAAAGTTCTCACTCGAATTGAATCTTAAGTTTTTCTTTGAGTTTGTTGTGTTGATAGCCGATTTCTTGCATTGGGTGATATTGTTTCTTCGTTATGTTGTGAATTCCAGGGGAACCGAAGTCGACCAAGTGAAGGTAAAAGCCATAAGGGAGTGGCTGACTCCTACAACAGTCTCACTGGTAAGGTCTTTTCACGGGCTTGCTAGCTTTTACAGAATGTTTGTGAAAGATTTTAGCACAATTGCTACACCTTTGAATGAGATTGTTAAGAAAGAAATTGGGTTTGAATGGGGACAAGAGCAAGAGGATGCATTTAATACTTTGAAGGATAAATTATGTACTGCTCTTATTCTTAAATTGCTTGATTTTAACTCAACCTATGAGGTTGAATGTGATGCCTCTGGTATAGGCATAGGTGCTGTTCTTTTGCAGGAAAGGAGGCCAATCGCTTATTTTAGCGAAAAGTTGAAGGGTGCACAGCTTAACTACTCGACATATGATAAAGAGTTGTATGCACTTGTGCGGGCGTTGCAAACGTGGCAGCATTACCTATGGCCCAAGGAGTTCGTGTTCCACACCGATCATGAAAGTTTGAAGCTTCTAAAGGGCCAAGGTATACTGAACAATAGACATGCTAAATGGCTCGAATTCATTGAGACATTTCCCTATGTGGTGAAATACAAGCAAGGTAAGGATAATGTCATAGCCGATGCATTATCATGAAGGTATGCTCGTATTACTTCTCTTAGGTCGAAACTGATGGAATTTGAGCATATTAAGGATTTGTACAAATCTAATCATGATTTTGCTTCTATCTATCATGCTTTAGAACATGCTGGGTTTGGTAAGTTTTACATTGATGAAGAATATTTGTTTAAGGAACGTAGACTTTGCATTCCAGCTTGTTCAATGAGAGAATTGCTTGTTAGGGAGTCTCATGATGGAGGCTTAATGGGACATTTTGGTGTTGCTAAAACACTTGACATCTTGCATGAGCATTTTTATTGGCCATATATGAACAGAAATGTTGAGCGAGTTTGTGCAGGTTATGTTCCATGTATGCAGGCGAAATCGAAAGTGCAACCTCATGGGTTGTACACGCCACTGCCTGTTCCGGATAGCCCTTGGACTGATTTGTCTATGGACTTTGTTATTGGGTTACCTCAGACCAAGCGGGGACATGATTGTGTATTTGTTGTTGCTGACAGGTTTAGAAAAATGGCGCATTTTATTGCTTGTCGTAAAACAGATGATGCATCTCATGTTGCTGATTTGTTCTTTAGGGATGTTGTGCGATTGCATGGGCATCCTAAAACCATTGTTTCAGATAGGGATTCTAAGTTCGTCAGTTACTTCTGGCGCATGTCATGGGGTAAGTTGGGGACCAAGTTGTTGTTCTCGACGACTTGTCATCCTCGAATGGATGGACAGACTGAAGTGGTAACCAGAACTTTGGGAGCTTTGTTGCGTGCTATTGTGGGTAAAAATTTGAAAACTTGGGGAGAATGTCTGCCTTTGGTCGAGTTTACTTACAATAGGAGCACACATTCTTCTACGGGTTATTCACCTTTTGAAATTGTCTATGGTTATAACCCACTAACCCCTTTGGATTTGTTGCCTTTACCTGTTAATGAGCTTGTGAGTGCAAATGGGCAGCAAAAAGCAATGTTAGTGCGGTCTATTCATGAGAAAGCTCGACAGCATATTCAAAAAAAGAACAAGAAGTATGCTCAACGAGCTAATCAAGGGCGCAAACTTGTGCGGTTTGAGCCTGGAGATTGGGTTTGGGTACACTTTCGGAAGGAGAGATTTCCTAAGCAAAGGACATCTAAGCTAGATCCACGAGGCGATGGACCGTTTCAAGTTCTTGAACGCATTGGTGACAATGCTTACAAGATTGATCTGCCATGTGAGTATGGTGTTAATGCCACATTCAATGTTTCTAATCTTACTTCCTTTGACAATGCAGGAACAGATTCGAGGGCGAATCCTTTTCAGCAGGGGGGAATGATGCGGACATGGATACGGACACTTAAGGAGCAGCTGGCGAGTTGGTGTTGCCCACGGGTCCAATTACACGGGCTCGATCCAAGAAGATCAAAGACCAATTGCAAAGACAAGTTCAAGCATTACTCAATCTCGAGTTGCAAGAAGATCGAGTAGTCATGATGGGAGAAGAGCTTATGAAGAAAACCACGTGCATCACTGTGTGGGAAGGAATAGAAGAGGCCTAGAGATAGTCGACCTCAATGGGCCACACTTGGGCCATGTCGACATATTAGTAGTTTTCTTATTAGGGTTTGCCAAATTTTTGTAATTAAATGTTTTTATGATTTCGGCATGGGTTTTATTTGTTTTATTATGTTGGGTCAAGTCCATTATTAAATAGTTGATTAATGTGGGCCTTAGTTATTTGGGTTTCTAATTGTAAGGTTTTTAATTAGTGTCCAAGTTATGTGGGCTCAATTAAAATCCTAGTCCATCTAGTAATAGGAGAGGCGGCAACAAGGGTTAAGTTTTGAGGAGGTGGCTGACTTGTGTGAGGAGGTGGCCGACCTAGGGGTGTTGTGATCTCCTACAAATAGAGTCTTTAGGGTTCATTGTTAAACAGATTATTTGAGAAATAAAAAGTTCAGAAAAACTTGAATAATCTCACATCAAGAGAGGAGTCTCTTTGCTTGTTTTTATTTTAGGGATTTTGCTAACAATTGCAGGTAGTCATATTTGCTATTGTGATTCATATTCCTTTGTGCTTTTGTTTCTTTGTTGTCTAGCACCGAAAGACTAGGAGGTGGAGGGGCTATCACATCCATCTGTTGCATAGCACGGATTGTTAGGAGGTGAAGAACAACGGTGCATAAAATGTGCACGATTGGTGGTGATTTGAGATCTGGACAATCTTAGATACGAAGATGCTTCTAGGGCCGGCTAAGTGTGTTGTCATATTAAAAAGAGAGCAGAAACAGAAATAAAAAACAAAGGAGTGAAGTCGACAATGAAGGAGAGAAAAGGAGAGCCAATGTCGACTTAGGGAGAAAAAAAGAGGGGAAAAAGAAACAAAACTTCTATGCAAATGTGAGAGACTTTAGGGTAGCATGTGCGGGAAGAAAGGATATTTTGGTGCTCTTATACAAGGGCGCTTATTTTTCTGACACTGACCTTAATCCCGATAATCCTAGTTCTGTTGTTTCTGTTTTGTACGATTTTCGGGATGTGTTTCCAGTGGAACTACCAAAGGAATTGCCGCCTATTCGGGGCATAGAACACCAAATTGATTTTGTTCCTAGAGCACAAATCCCAAATCAGCCAGCATATAGGGCCAACCCCGAGGAAACCAAAGTGATTCAAAAGAAAGTTGACGAATTTCTTGCAAAGGGATTGGTGCGGGAGAGTTTGAGTCCATGTGTTGTACCAGTGATTCTAGTGCCAAAGAAGGATGGTAGGTGGCGTATGTGTGTTGACTATCGTGCAATCAACAAAATAATAGTTAAGTATCGCCATCCTATCCCTCGACTTGATGATATGCTTGATGAATTACATGGTGCATGCATATTTACTAAGATTGATCTCATGAGTGGTTACCATCAAATTCGCATGAAAGTAGGTGAGGAGAGGAAAACTGCATTCAAAACTAAATATGGATTGTATGAATGGTTGGTAATGCTGTTTGGCTTGACAAATGCTGTTTGGCTTGACAAATGCTCCTAGCACATTTGTGCGATTGATGAATCATGTATTGAGAGCCTTCATAGGAAAATTCGTGGTTGTGTACTTTGATGACATACTTATCTATAGCAGTATTGAACATGAGAATATTGAACACCTTAGATTAGTGTTCGAGGCTCTTAGGGCTGAAAAATCATTTCCTACGTTAAAGAAGTGTACATTCTGCATGGATAGCATTGTTTTTCTTGGTTCTGTTGTGAGCTCCAGGGGAATCGAACTCGACCAAAAGAAGGTACAAGCCATATGGGAGTGGCTGACTCCTACAACAGTCTCATAGGTAAGGTTTTTTCACGGGCTTGCTAGCTTTTAGAGAAGGTTTGTGAAAGATTGTAGCACAATTGTTGCACCTTTGAATGAGATTGTTAAGAAAAAAATTGGGTTTAACTAGGGACAGGAGCAAGCGGATGCATTTAATACTTTGAAGGATAAGTTATGTACTGCTCCTATTCTTAAATTGCCTGATTTTAACTCAATCTTTGAGGTTGAATGTGATGCCTCTGGTATAGGCATAGGTGCTGTTCTTTTGCAGGAAAGGAGGCCAATCGCTTATTTTAGCGAAGAGTTGAAGGGTGCACAGCTGAACTATTCGACATATGATAAAGAGTTGTATGCACTTGTGTGGGCATTGCAAACATGGCAGCATTACCTGTGGCCCAAGGATTTTGTGATCCACACTGATCATGAAAGTTTGAAGCATCTAAAGGGCCAAGGAAAACTGAACAAGAGACTTGCTAAATGGCTCAAGTTCGTTGAGACATTTCCCTATGTGGTGAAATACATGCAAGGTAAGGATAATGTCATAGCCGATGCATATTAAGTTTTACAATGATGCAGAATATTTGTTTAAAGAACATAAACTTTGCATTCCAGCTTGTTCAATGAGAGAATTGCTTGTTAGGGAGTCTCACGATGGAGGCTTAATGGAACATTTTGGTGTTGCTAAAACACTAGACATCTTGCATGAGCTTTTTTATTGGCAATATATGAAGAAAGATGTTGAGCGAGTTTGTACACGCCACTGCCTGTTCCGGATAGTCCTTAGACTGACTTGTCTATGGACTTTGTTATTGGGTTACCTCGGACCAAGCAGGGACATGATAGTGTATTTGTTGTTGTTGACAGGTTTAGCAAAATGGCACATTCTATTGTTTGTCATAAAACAGATGAGGCATCTCATGTTGCTGACTTGTTCTTTAGGGATGTTGTGCGATTGCATGGCCTTCCTAAAACCATTGTTTCAGACAGGGACTCTAAGTTCCTCAGTCATTTCTGGCGCATGTTATGGGGTATGTTGGGGACCATGTTGTTGTTCTCGACGACTTTGTTGCGTGCTGTTGTGGGTAAAAATTTGAAAATTTGGGGAGAATGTTTGCCTTTGGTCGAGTTTGCTTATAATAAGAGCATACATTCTTCTACGTATTATTCACCTTTTGAAATTGTTTAAGGTTATAACCCACTAACCCCTTTTGATTTGTTGCCTTTACCTGTTAATGAGCTTGTGAGTGCAGATGGACAGCAAAAAGTTGGATCCACGTGGCGATGGACCGTTTCAAGTTCTTGAACGCATTGGCGACAATGCTTACAAGACTGATCTGCCAGGTGAGTATGGTGTCAGTACTATTTTCAATGTTTCTGATCTTACTTCCTTTGACAATGCAGAAATAGATTCGAGGGCGAATCCTTTTCAGCAAGGGGGAATGAAGCGAACATGGATACAGACACTCATGGAACAGTTGGTGAGTTGGTGCTGCCCTCGTGTCCAATTACACGGGCTCGATCCAAGAAGATCAAAGCTCAATTGCAACAACAAGTTCAAGCATTGCTCAATCTTGAGTTGCAAGAAGAACGAGTAATCAAGATGGGAGAAGAGCTTATGATGAAACCCATGTGCATCACTGTGTGGGAAGGAATAGAAGAGGCCAAGAAGACAGTCGACCACACTGGGCCACTTGTAGGGAATGTCGACTTTATTGTTAAATTGGGGTCGAATTCTATGTGTTGTTTTTATTATTATTTTTGTTGGATTATTAGTGTTCTAATTAATGGGCTGAAACTATATTTTAATTTTGGGTTATTTTATTTTTAGTCCAAGTCCAGGTTGTAACTGGAATAGCCAAACCCAATCCAACTTGGACCTTAGGTCAAGTCGGCCACACCAAGGGGATGCCCTAGCCGACTTTAGTTTATTATAAATAGGGACCTTTATGCTTTGTTTTTAGACAAATTAATGGAGAAATAAAAAGTTAAGAAAAGCTTGAATAATCTCACATCAAGAAAGGAGTCTCTTTGCTTGTTTTTTATTTTATGGATTTGCTAACAATTGCAGGTAGTGATATTTGCTACTGTCATTCATATTCCTTTGTGCTTTTGTTTCTTTGTTGTCTAGCATTGAGAGATTAGGAGGTGGAGGGACTATCGCGTCCATCTGTTGCCTAGCACGGATTGTTAGGAGGTGAAGAACAACGGTGCATAAAGTGTGCACGATTGGTGGTGATTTGAGATCTGGACATTCTTAGATACGAAGGTGCTTCTAGGGCCGGCTAGGTGTGTTGTCGTATCACAAGCTTCCACACTATTACTCATTAACAACTGATCCTAAAATACCTTTATAGGAGACAATGGCGCCAAGTTCCCCTTCCTATCTCCTCAGTTGAATGTGTACCTATTCCTATGGCCATCAAGCAACACTTTTCTATCATACTGCCATGGCCTCCCCAACAGAATATGACATGCCTGCATAGGTACAACATGGCATAAAACTTGATCAGTGTATCTACTGATGGAGAAAGAAATAAGAACCTGCTTTGTAACTTTCACTTTTTCACTATCATTCTGCCATTGAAGCTTCTAAGGTCTAGGATGCTTTAGACTCTCCAATCTCACCTTCTCCACTAGCATTGTACTCGCCACATTGGTGCAACTCCCACCTTCAATAAGCATGCATTGTGGCTTGCCATAAATCAAGCATCTAGTGTGAAAGATGTTCTCTCTCTGCTCACTTCCTTCTTCCTTTTGTTGCATGTTCAGCACCCTCCTAGTAACACACAACCTATGCGCAACCTCTTCATTAGAATTGGCTTGAACATCCTCCAATTCGGGTATGTCTGGATCAATAGTCATCATCTTCCCCTTCAGAATAAATATCTCCACTCTCCTTTGTCATCATAGCCTTTTTATTTGTACATTGAGCAACATAATGTCCCTTTCCCAAACACCTAAAGTACTTGATGTCTCTAAGCTTTCCAGTGCGCGCAATGACATCTTTAGGAGAAGCAGTTTTCGCCTCCTCCTTACCCTTCCATGGTGTCGCCTTGGGTGTTCCATATGTTGGCTTAGTTGAGCTCCCCACTTCTTTCATGGTGTATTTTGCATAGGTACTCTAACCAGTGTTGCTAGAAGTCCTCCTGGTCCTTGCAACCTTGAGTTGCTTCTTAATCTTGGAAGCTAAATCTAGCATCTCATCAAGTTCTGCATAATGCTGTAACTCAAGAACATTAGCAATGTCAATATTTAATCCATAAAAGAATCTTGTCATTGTGGCATCTTCTCCTTCCACAACTCTAGCTTGATTCAGGGCCATCTCAACTGCCCTCTAGTATTCTTCTACACTCTTGGTTCCCGACTTGAGTGCTTGAACCCTATGAAGTAGCTCTCTCTGAGGAGTCGCAGGAACAAACCTCTTCTTCATAATCCTCTTTAGCTCTGCCCAAGTCTCTATCTCTGGCTCCCCATACTCTTTCCTTGTAGACATAAGCTTCTTCCACCAAGACCTAGCATAGTCCTTAAATTCCACCACATCAAGCTTGACCTTCTCCTCCTCAGTATACCTATGGCAATCGAATATGGCTTCCATGTCGTGTACCCATTCTAAGTACACCTCCAGATCTCCTGTTCCATGGAATGCTGAAATTTTCATCTTGATAGTATTGACATCATTATCCATGTGCACTACTCCAGCCTCCATGTTATAGAACGGACGATCATAGAATCTTGGTCTGTATGCGCCAATTCCACCACCTCGGCCTCTATTACCTTGTCCTCTTCCAGTTGGAGCTTCCTGATTAACTTCTCCAACATGCTCTTCCAGAACATCCTATGCATCCACCTCATCTGCCTTGGCATGTGCAGCTAGTCCTCTAGGGCGAGCAGCTTGGTCTTGGTGGGATTCTCCCCCTCTCCTATACGAAGCAATGCTATTAGACAGCTCTTGCATTGCTTGCTCTTGCCTCTCCAGCCGGGCACTCAGTTCCCTAACTTGGCGGTCAATCTTGTTGTTAATATCTCTCAATCTGTCACTGACTAACTTGATTTCTTCCCTGGACTCCTTCATCTGCTGATTAGTGTGAGCAAAGAAATCCCTTATCATCTCCACCACCGTGGCAATATTCGGCTCTCCCTCACTACTAGAATATTTCGACATAGTGTAAAAAATCTGCAAAAACTTGTTAGCAATAACAAATCCCCATGTGTTTGCACTCGTGTTTTAATCTCTCTTGGCAATGAATGTAACTCTCAGCCTTTTTTCTCTCTTGATTCTACTTCAATTTTACAAGTCAGGATAAAATAAAACAAAATAAAGCAAACCAACCAGCAAAGTTATATTCTAAGAAATCAATGAAAACCTAATAGAAAGAAGAAAAGGTAACAAAAACTAGAGGCAAATAAGACTCCAAGAAGAAAAGAAAGATCACACCCAAAACAAAGAACAACACAAAATTGCAAGCAATAGAAAGAAATAGAAATTTGGCAGAAAATGTTGTATAGCAACTCACACCGAATTTCGACAAACAGAAAATTTTTGTTTACCAGCGGATATACAAAATCGACAACCCCTGCAAAGAATTCCCAAATTTTCCAGCAATAATTTGTAAAGCAGTTCCTATATAAAGCTCACAGAGTTCAATCATTGATTTCTATCAACCACTCAATTCCACCTGCAAGAAATTGATGAACACTTGTAATCCAACAACCAAATCTTCAATTCCAAGCAACAAATCCCCAATCGACTTGCACCTCTTTTTTTTTTTTGTATGTCGACAACAACAAATAAAGAAAATCGACTTACCTTTTTTATATATATATGTCGACTTGCACAGAAACACAGGGAAACAGCAATTGAACTAATTTACTGAAACAAAGGCCACAAATTGAATGAAAACACAATCAGTAGAAACAAAAACACAAAGGATATGATTGAATGAAACCTTAGCTCTGCTACCAAAAGATGATAGGCAACAAACCTAGAATCAGCACTAGATTCAACTCCGTCTCAATATGATTGTCCCGACCTTCAATCTCAATCAAACTGTGTGAATATCCACCTCTTATTCCTCTAAATCAGCAAGGATGAACAAGAAAGCTTTGAAACACAGAAAGATAGGTTCTAGTGCACCAACTCCTTAGAAATTCACAGAAGTTAGAAACACAAGTAATAAAATATAACGCCACAAGTTAGAAAACTTGATAAGTAATATAAAATCCATAATTTAAAATAAAGAGAATCACTCCTTTTAGAATAGATTGAATCACTCAATCAAGAGAACCTCAAAGGCAAACTTTATTATCAAATAAACTCAAGCATACCAGCTTTTACAATTAAAAGAGAGTATTTATACTCTTCCTTAACACTAAAGTCGGCTACCCTCTACTATTCCAACTCAAATTGGATTTTGACTCCTAAACCTACCTTAGGCCGAAACCTTATAACCGTTATGGTCTAAGTTTTAATTTAATCCAACAACATATTGGATTAAAATTAAACCCTTACAATAATGATCCAACTAAATAAAACTAAAGCCCACATTAATTAACCTAATTAAAAGGACTTGACCCAAATAAATAATAGTAGCCAAAATTAGTTGTTCCATAATTATAAAATTTGGCTAATGCTAATAATAGTAAATAATCCAAATCGACATGGCCCACAAGTGAATAAACAACATGTCGATTGGGCCCACTTGAATGTGATGTCGATTACTCCTCACAAGTGATCACATGGATTGGTTTCTTCTTCAATTCTTCTCCAAGCTTTACTATATGATCTTCTTGAAGCTCCTTACTAATTAAAGCTTGAATGTGTTGAAGCAATTGATTCTTTAGCTTCTTTGATCTTGCTCTTATGATTAGACCTTGAGGAAGTACCACGGTGTCATCATCCTCTCCAATGGTGCTTGAAGCTTGCTTGAGTGCGTCAACTTCTTATTTTACGGATTATTGTGACATATAAAGCTACATACTAATTGGTCAAGAAACCTAGCTTTTTGGTGCGGTGACAAGCTTGATACGGCAACACACCTAGCCGGTCCTAGATGCACCTCCGTATCTATGATTGTCCCGACCTCAAATCTCAACCAATCGTGCACTCTTTATGCACTGTCGATCTTCACCTTCCAGCAATTCGTGCTAGGCAACAGATGGACGCAGAAGCCCCTCCACCTCCTAATCTCTCGATGCTAGATAACAAAGAACTAAGCACAAAGGAATTTGAATTCACAAGCAAATATTACTACCTGCAATTGTAAACAAATCCCTAAAATAAAACAAGCAAGAGAATCCACTCTTGTGATGAGAATATCAAAGTTTATCTGAACTTTTATTATCTTCAATATTCTGCTTAAAACAGACTCATAGAACCCCTACTTATAGAATTCCTAAACCGTCTACAGTAAACCCTAGCTACAGTAACCGACGCGCTACAATAAACCCTAATTGGACTAGGAGTTTAATTGAGCCCACATAACTTGGACACTAATCAAACCCAAATAACTAAGCCCATATTAATCAACTAATTAATATTGGACTTGACCCAACATAATAATAATAATAAAAGCATGCCGATTTAATTGTTCCAATTAAATAAAATCGGCTACTAGAACATAATGAAAGTAAATGGAAATGACGACATCTGATCAATGTCGACTAAGCCCAGATAAGTGACAGTAGGATGATGGGCTTCAACTTTAGCTCCTCTCCAAGCTTGTTCACTCGATCTTCCAACAACTCAATATTCAAAAGTGCTTGAACTTGTTGTTGCAGCTGATCTTTGATCTTCTTGGACCGAGCTCGTGTCATTGGACCCGTAGGAATCACTAACTCGCCAGCTCCCTGAGTGCCCGCATCCATGTCCGCATCAAAGCTTGAGCTTAATCTAGGTAAAAAGGTTGTATCATAGGTTTTGGTTGATCATGTGAAAAATCAAGGTTACTAAGAGTGTTAAGAATCTCAAGGTGGACTCCTTGAGTAGTGGATGTACTCCGCTTGGAAGCAACCACTCTAAACTTAGTATTTCTAAATCTCTCTTTTCATTTCCCTATGTACTACACATAAATACCAGATTTAGTCACAAAGCCGATTCAGCATCTCACCAGATCTGCAATTAATCGAAAAAGGCTAATTCACAACACCCCCCAATCCCTTAGCCACTTTGGACCGTCAATGGGTAGCGAAGCAACGTTCTCTATTAGTGGATTAAATTTCAAGAGAAAAAGATCATAGCATTCAAGGAAAACAACATCAACAATGCTCCTTACTTCGATAGCCTCAATTTTGATTATTGAAAGCATCATATGAAAACATTCCTTGAAGGAAAGGATCTAAGAAGTGGCAAGTGGTCAACACAGCCTACTCACTTCCTACCAAGGACATGCATTTGGAAGTTTCATATGAAAACTTTCCTTGATGGAAATGATCTTGAGATGTGGCAAATGGCTAACACACCCTATTCACGTCCTGCCGAGGACATGCAATTCTAGAGTGAAGATGAAATGAATAAGGCTAAACAGGATGCACAAGCTAAGAATGCACTCCTACATGACATAAGTCAAGCTGAATTCGAAAGGGTTAGGTCTTGCAACACAGCTCCTGAAATTTTGAAACCTCCTCTGCATTGCTCCTAAAGGTACAAATGAAGTCAAGAAGTATCGTCTAATGAGACTAATACAACTTTGATGATAATAATACAACTTTAATAATATTGATGATGGGGAATAATTAAAGTAATATGGAGGAAGCTTAAGGAGATAGATGTGTGGGAATGAGAAAAGAGGTGAAGTTTATGGTAGGATGTACGTCTAAAAATGTAATGAATGAATGGGCATTTATAGATGAAAAAGCGAGGGAAAAAACAAATGGGTTTGATTAATTTAAAGAAATAAAATTAAATAGATGTTAGGTAAAGGAAGATGATATTAACGTTAAGACAAATATAATTATGGAAGGTAAATAGCCAAAGAGATAAATCCAAGTGGATGTTAGGTGTAGGGGTAAAATATTTACCGTAGGTACATTCGAGCATGGTAAAAATTAATTTTACCAAACGGTAACAATGACATTCACTATAATTAATTTATAACACTCCCCCTTGAATGTCATTGTATATTAGATAGAATACGCTTTGGGAGAACGGCCTCACTAAAAATCTAACCAAGAAATGGGACAAAAACTTGGTGAAGGAAAAATGAGTGCAGTGAGTATTCTACTCCCCCTCATTTTGGCATCCCTTGATGTCTCAGGGCTGGAAGAGCACGGGTAGCTTGTGTGGGAAGGCCCGAGAGGAGTGTTTTGTATCGATGGGTACTTGGCCAAATTTGTATTAACCTAGTGTATATAAGCTTGGATGAATTGGCTAAAAACTAATACATGTTGTGCCCCATTTTGTTGTACAAGGTTTATGTAAATACAAGATGAATGTTTGTGAGTTTATATTCGTACTTCATATTGTGATTCCCGTCTTGTCATTTGATACGCGCTAGGCATTTCTACCCGTCGGCTAACTTCTGCCTATAGTTTGGCATAGGCCTTAGGGTGCCCTACTTGAACCCTTTGGGTGCATCGGGAGCCTGGCCGGTCACGGGGCGTGACATGTGTGTTACTCATGAAGGCACAAATCAAGACAAAGAATCCAAGCATAACGTCTTCATGAGGGAATATGAGTCATTCAAGATTTGTTTAGGGGAAATTATCCAAAGTTTGGATAGTAGATTTACTGCTTTATGTAACAAGTTGATACGTCTTGGCAAAAAGAGCGGGAGCCAAAAGTTACAGCAATTGAGGAGGCCAAAGATTTAAATGTGTTGTCCTATAGTGAGCTAATTGGCTCACTTATTGCTCATGATATGAAGTTTGAAGGAAGAGAAGAGAAAAGGAAGAATCTTGCATTCAACGTTAGTAAAGATGACAACAGTAGCAAGTTCAGAGAGGATATTTTAAAAGAAATCAAAATAATTGAATAAATAAACTCTTTTAAAAGTATTAAGAAAATCCTCATATGGAGTAAATATTAAACTGAATAAAATAAATCCAATCTTAATATAAAGCATAAAACATTTTCAAGTCACCACATAAAACTTAAATCCAGTCATCTCAAAATATAAAGAATGTTTGAAAACTGACAACGACTCAAAGGTGGAAAATGTCTCTCGCCAATCAGAAATCTGCAACACCTTAACTTTAACCTGTGGGGGAAGGAAATAGGGGGGGTAAGCTACCACTTAGTAAGTTTCACCGTACGTACTCTATCAGAACAAGCACAATTTTATCATGAATAACTATGAAAGAAATATATCTGACAAAAATAAACATTTTCACAAAAATAATTCTAAACATTAAAAACTGTAGCTCTTTCAACATTCAAAAACATGGAAAAACAATGTATCACTCTCTCAAAAATTATATCGGTAAACTACCAACAATTAAACCCGTTGGCACTGGGTTCATATCCAACTATTATACCCGTTGGTCAACTAACCCGACACTTGCTAGCCATCGGTTCATATCCAACTATTCTACCCGTTGGTCAACCAAGTCACAAACTTTGGCCATGGGTTCATATCCAACTATTCTAAACCATTAGTCAACCAATATTCTCACTTGTTGGCCATGGGTACCATTTCATAAATCATAATATAACAACCACACTGATACGACAACACACCTAGCTGACTCTAGAAGCACCTTCGTATCTAAGATTGTCCCAGTCTCAAATCACCACCAATCGTGCACGCTTTATGCATCGTTGTTCTTCACCTCCTAACAATCCGTGCTAGGCAAACAGATGGATGCGATAGCCCCTCCATTTCTTAATCTCTCGGTGCCAGACAACAAAGAAACAAAAGCACAATGGAATATGAATCACTATAGCAAATATCACTACCTGCAATTGTTAGCAAATCCCTAAAATGAAAACAAGCAAAGAGACTCCTCTCTCGATGTGAGATTATCACTACCTTCTTAACTTATCCTTCAAAGTATTAAATGCATCCTCTTGCTCCTGTCCCCATTGAAACCCAATTTCTTTCTTAACAATTTCATTCAAAGGTGCAGTAATTGTGCTAAAATCTTTCAAAAACCTTCTACAAATGCTAGCAAGTCTTTGAAAAGACCTTACCTGTGAGATTGTTGTAGGAGTCGACCACTCCCTTATGGCTTGTACCTTCTCTTGGTCGACTTCGATTCCCCTGGAACTCACAACATAACCAAGAAAAACAACGCTATCGATGCAGAATGTACACCTCTTTAACTTAGCAAATATGTTTTCAGCCCCAAGAGCCTCCAACACTAATCTAAGGTGTTCAATATGCTCATGTTCATTGCTGCTATAGATAAGTATGTCATCAAAGTACACAACCACGAATTTTCCTATGAAGGCTCTCAATACATGATTCACCAATCGCATAAATGTGCTAGGAGCATTAGTCAAGCCAAACGGCATTACCAAACATTCATACAATCCATATTTAGTTTTGAATGCAGTTTTCCACTCATCACCTACTTTCATGCGAATGTGATGGAAACCACTCATGAGATCAATCTTAGTAAATATGCATACACCATGTAATTCATCAAGCATATCATCAAGTCAAGGGATAGGATGGCGATACTTAACTGTTATTTTGTTGATTGCGCGACAATCAACACACATACGCCATGTACCATCCTTCTTTGGCACTAGAATCACTGGTACAACAAATAGACTCAAACTATCCCGCACCAACCCCTTTGCAGGCAATTCGTCAACTTGCTTTTGAATCTCTTTGGTCTCCTCGGGGTTGGCCTTATATGATGGCTGATTTGGGATTTGTGCTCCAGGAACAAAATCAATTTGGTGTTCTATGCCCCGAATAGGCGGCAATTCCTTTGGTAGTTCCTCTGGAAACACATTCCGAAAATCCTGCAAAATAGAAACAACAGAACTAGGAATATTGGGACTAAGGTCAGTGTCAGAAAAATAAGCGCCCTTGTATAACAGCACCAAAATATCCTTTCTTCCCGCACATACTACCCAAAAATCCCTCACATTTGCATAGAAGTTCTGTTTCTTTTTCCCCTCTTTTTTCTCTCCAAGTCGACATTGGCTCTCCTTTTTCTCTCCCTCATTATCGACTTCACTCCTTTGTTTTTCTTTCTGTTTCAGCTCTCCTTTTTCAAGGTTCTCAACCTTTTGTACACCCCTCCTTTTGCATAGCCCTCGGCTATCCTCTCATGCTCACCATTGTTTTGCAACTTGGCTGCCTTTTCTTGCCTCATTGCCTCAGCACTCTTTTCAAAGTGCTTCTGGTCATAATACACTTGCTGTGGAGACAATGGAGCTAACACAAATTTTTGCTCACCCATGGAGAAGGAGTACCTATTCTTGTAGCCATCATGCCATACACGCCAGTCATCCTGTCATGGTCTACCTAAGTAAAATGTGACAAGCATGAATAGGAATAACATCACACAGTATCTTGTTAGTATAATTACCTAACAAGAACCTATTTCGTCACCTTGATCTCACCCATGTCATTCAACCACTGCAGCTTATATGGATTGGGATGCTTCGAAACTGCTAATCCCGATTTCTCCACCATTAAGGTACTGGCTACATTCGCACAACTCCCACTATCGATGATCACACTACATGCTTTGCCATCGACATGGCATCTGGTATGGAAAATATTTTCCTTACGCTCGCAGAGTAGGAAAAAGTTGACACGTGTTTCTCGAACGGACCAGTGCTCTTCATTTCCTAGTCTACGACCGCGGAGAACGTGTATACGATCTTCCACAGGAACATCTTCTAACTCTGGCATGTTAACATATGAGTCGTCCTCCTCATCATACGAGTATAGCTCTCCCCCTACCCGAACATAGATCACCTTCTTGTTTGGACTTTGGGAAGCAATGTGTCCAATACCTGCACACTTGAAGCACTTCACATCCCGATGATTAGTTGTGGAGGAAGAAGTCGACTGGCTTCCTTTTTGGGTTGGTTTGTAGTCGGCCAGTCCTGTCTTTTCCTCTCTTGGCTTCTCTTCTCGGGTGTACTTTCGTTGATTCCAATTGGACGAACTGGATGAGATTTAAGGCCCTCGAAAACCCCTGCTGTTATTATATACCTTCAGCTGCCTTTCCACCTTGATTGTGTTCTCGGCAACCTCACCAATGTCTAGATTATGTTGCAGCTCCACAACATTAGAAATCTCCCGGTTCATTCCAGCAAGGAATCGTGCCATGATTGCATGAGGTTCCTCCACTATATTCGCCTGAAGCATCAGTGCTTCCACCTCCTTATAATACTCATAAATGCTTCGTGTACCTTGCCTCAAAATTTGTAGCTTTTGGTGCAAATCGGTATAGTAGTAGCTCGGTACATATCTCCTCCTCATGATGCCTTTCAATTTAATCCATGTCTGAGGGGGTCCTTGTCCTGCACGACGCCTGTCCAACAAAAACTTGTTCCACCATTTAAGAGCCTAATCAGTAAATTCAAGAGTACCTAGGTTAATCTTCTTTTCCTCGAAAAAGTAATAACAAATAAAAATCATATCAACTCTTTGCTCCCATTCAATGTAAGCGTCTGCATCTCCTCTTCCCTGAAAAGAAGGTATATTGATCTTGATGTTGTTCATGTTGGCATCGACATTGTTGAATAGCTACCATTCATTGTTCCTTCCATATTGTCGATTCTGATAACCTCCTCTTCCTCTCGGCATTCTGCCACCTCGTTCATAGCCTTGGTGACGTGGCATCCACTCTTCCTCTTCCCATAATTCTTCTTCAAACTTGCTTTCCAAACGCCTCCGAGGTTCAGCTTGCTCCCGAGGCTCGAGTATCTCGCCCCTTGACTGCAGTTCGTCTCGCTGCCTTGGTTCCTCAACTAATGGCAGTTGTTGCTGGTGTTGGCGTGGAGGGGGCTGCTGCTGCTGCTGCTGTTGTGGTGGCGGCTGCTCTCCCTGGACGGCCAACCCTACAAGTAGGCGTTTCAGCTCCGCCATGTCGTCTTTATGTGTGCGCCTGAACTCGGCTAGCTCGTCGGATTTGTCGAGCAGTTTGCTGTTGTGACGGACAACCTCATCTCTTAATGCCCTCCATTGTAAGGACTCCCCTTGCTCGCCCTGCCTGCTGTTCTCCGAGTCCTGGGTTTTTGGTGTTTGCGACATCTGCCTGAAAATAACCTCACCCTCTCTTGTGTTTCACTCACTCTCTTGTCCCTTGCTAGGTTTTTATTTGTTGGGATCCAGAAACAAATCTCATATAATAACAAATTGCCACGTATTCAATAGAATCAATGAACTTCCTATCAAGAAACGACAAACTTCATGAAACTAGAGGCAAGATTTACTCAATTCAAGAATGGAAAACACACACAAGCAGAACAATTTGTATGTGTAGATTTTTGGTCAATCGAGGAATATGAAACAATATCACCCAATGCAAGAAATAGGCTATCAACACAACAAACTGAAAGAAAAACTTAAGAATCAATTCGGGTTGGAAATTTTCCCGAATTCCTGCAAAAATAATCTGGTTATCAACAAATCAACCGAATTCTTCTCTTTCTTTTTTTTTTTAATTTTTTTATAATTTGCTGCCAAAATTTCAAGAAACACTCAACAAAACAATTCCACAAATCGACTAATTGATGTAGGGTTTTAATTGAATTTTTTATATATATATAATAAAATTCGGTAGAAGAAAAACAATAATCACAGAAAATTAAAGGATAGTTGATTGATTTGATAACCTGAGCTCCGCCACCAAAAAATGATACGACAACACACCTAGCCGGCCCTAGAAGCACCTTCTTATCTAAGATTGTCCCGATCTCAAACCACCACCAATCGTGCATGCTTTATGCACCGGTGTTCTTCACCTCCTAACAATCCGTGCTAGACAACAGATGGATGTGATAGCCCCTCCACCTCCTAATCTCTCGGTGCTAGACAACAAAGAAACAAAAGCACAAAGGAATATGAATCACAATAGCAAATATCACTACGTGCAATTGTTAGCAAATCCCTAAAATAAAAACAAGCAAAGAGACTCCTCTCTTGATGTGAGATTATTCAAGCTTTTCCGAACTTGTTATTTCTCAAATAATCTGTCTAAAAACAAAGCATAAAGGTCCTATTCATAGAGCTCCCAAGTCGGCTAAAAAGCAATCCCATGCCGACTTGGAGTAGCCTCCTTAACCCTAAGGCCACGTCGGCCACACTAACCCTAATGGACTAGGATTTGATTTCTAATCCAACAAAAAATTGGACAAATTAAAACCCAACAAAATAACCCAAAATAAAATATAGTTTTAGCCCATTAATAATCCAACAAAAATATTAAAACAACAAACAGAAATCGGCCCCCAATTTAACAATAATAGTCGACATGGCTCAAGTGTGGCCCAATGAGGTCGACTGTCTTCTAGGCCTCTTCTATTCCTTCCCACAGAGTGATGCATGTGAGTTTTTTCATAAGCTTTTCTCCCATCTTGATTACTCGATCTTCTTGCAACTCGAGATTGAGCAATGCTTGAACTTGTTGTTGCAATTGATCTTTGATCTTCTTGGATCGAGCATGTGTAATTGGACCTGTGGGAACACCAACTCGCCAGCTGTTCCTTGAGTGTCCGCATTCATGTCCGCATCACACACACATTGAGAGAGGATATTCAAAACATATAATCTCATATTTTCACTTAAAAACTCTTTGAAATCGTGATAAAACTAATATCTCCCAAGTAAGGAAAAATCTTGAGATTCATGAAAGCATATACTATAATCATCATTAATAAGTGTACAAAATCGATATCAACATACCATGTGCTTGTCCCAAGTTGTAGACAAAATATGAGCATATACGTACATATAGTTTTCAAAAGGTTAACTTTCTAAAATACTATTACATTACTAAAACATAAAGAGTATGAGGATTCACTTATCTTATACGCTCCAAATATCCAATTGGAGCTCAAGGTGAGGAATGAGAACCTATAATCATGAAAAGATATATTTTATTAGGTTCCCTTAATAGGCAGAAACTGTTTTTTGCACAACCCTTACTTAAAAATGTACAATAATTCGTGCAAGACTCCAAATACAACTACGTAAATTTCTTAAAAAAATAGACACAATTACCATTCCATTCATAATTTATATTCTTCATTACTCCTTGTATTTTATTCCCAGTAATTCACGCAATCAGACCCTTCTACCGACTTCCATAAACAGACCACCTCTTGGTATTTTCTAAATATCTCCCTATACCGAATTCTAAAAATTATAAAATTAAAGTAAATTAAAATTAGACTTAAAAATGTTTCCAACTGTATAAATCTCATCCTCTATTTCGTTTACTACTATTTATGGTAAATTTCTAAATTCGAATCAAATAGTGCAGGAAACAGACTGCACACCTCCTATTCTACTTATTAAAATTCCTACAAAACTCCGATTAATGATCTGTAAAAACCACAATAAACTAGGACCAGATTTCCAGTGGTATAAAATTGGCCCCATTAGCCTCCATATTGAATACAAAATTAATTCCTAAAAATCGGACTCCAAACCGATAATCACCACTTGACTCCCAATTGAATTTTTCTCCATTCCAAAAATCAAAATCCCTTCTCTAACCATCAAATTGCTTTCAGTAATTACCACATCAGTAGACCAATGTGAGAATTTAAGGTTTGAATACTCACCTAAAAGAGAATCCTACCTTGTTGGTGGTGGAAAGACTAATCTCCTTATTCGTCCTCGGTTAAAAGCTCTATAGAGAAGAGAGTTCAATTTAGTTTTCGGACTAATGCCTTTTTTGGTACATGTGTGGCTCTTGATTATCACAATTCATACATGTGTTTCAATTTGGTCACATTTCATCCCTCAATTAAGTCGGATTTGCCTAATTTGGTTATTTTGACCGTTAGACCTCTTAAATCAATGACATCTCAGTTTTTTCATCCGGATTCTTCACCTAACCAACCCAAAACCTGGTGGGTACCTAAAGCCTAACCGAAACTTGACCCGAACTAGACAATTTTTATTATTTTTCCTTTTCTTTTGTTTTATTATTTTCTTTTTTCCAAAAATTTTAATTTTAAAAATAGATATTTCTTTTCGTTCTAGTAATCTGCAATCTATTTTCTTTTCGACTCAAACACCTTCCCACCCGATAACCCAAATATCTATTTTTAGAACTAAAAATAGATTGCAGATTACTAGAACAAAAAGAAATATTTATTTTCAGAATTAAATTTTTGGAAAAAAATAATTAAAAAAATGAAAAATATTAAAAGAAATCCAGTTCGGGTTGGGTTTCCGTTAGGCTTTGGGTATCTACCGAGTTTTAGGTACGTTAGGTGAAGAACCCTGGTGAAAAAACTGACACGTCATTGATTCCAGGGGTAAAACGGTCAAAAGACTAATCTCCTTATTCGTCCTCGGTTAAAAGCTCTATAGAGATGAGAGTTTAATTTAGTTTTCTATTGAGTTTGGTTGCTGGAAAAACTATTAACGTGAGTTGCTCCTCTTGTTTTGTTAACATAAATTTTCCTCCATTAAATATTAGCTTAGGGTTAGTAATACTCAGCCCATATATAAATATATTGGGCTGGGTTATTACATTCTCCCCTCCTTATAAAAAGTTTCGTCCTGGAAACTACGTACCTTCATTATCAAGTAGGTGTGGATATTTTTCTCTCATCTCTTCTTCCTTTTCCCATATTGCCTCCCTTGCTGTGTGGTTTGTCCATTGCACCTTTACGTACAGAATTGTCCTTCGTCTCAACACTTCTTCCTTCCGATCAACTATTCGAATAGGATACCCTTCATAGCTCAGATTTTCTCCAACTTGTAACGGCTCATACTCCACCACATGGCAAGGATCTGAGATGTTTCTCCTTAACATAGACATGTGACACACATTATGTACTTTGGAAAATTCTGGCGGCAGTGCTAACTCATAAGCTACCTCTCCAATTTTTTTTAATACTTCAAACGGTCCAACATAACGGGGATTCAATTTCTCACTCTTTCCAAACCTCATACCTCCTTTAGATGGAGACGCTTTGAGGAAAACAAAATCTCCAGTATTGAATTTCAACTCCCGCCTCTTTTTTTCTGTCCAACTTTTCTGCCGATCTTGAGCTACCCGAAGTCTCTCTCGGATTAGCTTTATCTTCTCCACAGTGATTTGTAAAATTTTTGGCCCTAATATCTTTCTTTCACCAACATCATCCCAACATAAAGGAGATCTACACCTTCTTCCATAGAATGCTTCATAAGGAGTCATTCCAATGCTTGCTTGATAACTTTTGTTGTAAGCAAACTCCACAAGAGGCAAATGACTTTCCCAATCACCATTAAGATCTAGCACACATGCCCTCAACATATCCTCCATATTCTGATTCGTCCTCTCCGTTTGCCCATCTGTCTGGGAATGAAATGTTGTATTATATTTAAGAGTACTACCCATAGCTTGTTGCAAACTCTTCCAAAACTTTGAGTTGAATCTATAGTCTCTATCAGAGACAATACTCACTGGAACTCCAAGAAGTCGAACCACTCTATCAATATAAAGTTGAGCTAACTTTTGAAATGGGGTAGTCCATTTGAGAGGTAGAAAATGAGCCGACTTTGTAAGTCTATCCACAATTACCCATACAAAATCATTTCCTTTCCGAGACCTTGGAAGCCCAACCACAAAGTCCATTGAGATGTGCTCCCACTTCAATTCAGGTATCTCCAATGTTTGTAGTAATCCAGTAGGCCTTTGGTGCTCACATTTGACTTGTTGACAAAATAAGCACTTTGACACAAATTCTGTAATCTCTCGCATCATATTGTTCCACCAGAAGTTTTCCTTCAAGTCTCGATACATTTTAGTTCCACCGGGATGTATAGTAAACCTTGAACCATGAGCCTCTTCTAAAATCTTCGTTCTTAGTTCAGGATCCTCTGGCACACATAACCGCTTCCCAAATCATAGGATACCTTCATTGTCAATAAGAAACTCAGGTCTTAGGTTCTTCTCCACACCATCCCTAATATCATTAAGCTTCGGATCATCATATTGTTTCTCCTTAATCTTCTTCACTATTGGTGACTCCACTATCAAATTGGCTAGCATGCCATGACTTGCAGACGGTTGCATATCTTTCTGCATCTTCTCCAAAACCTTTTGCAATTTACCTTCCATGACAAGCAATGCTGCCAAACTACCAGAAGACTTCCTACTAAGTGCATCTGCAACAACATTTGCCTTTCCTAGATGATAATTGATGTTTAAATCATAGTCCTTGATCAGTTCAAGCCATCTCCGTTGTCTCACATTCAACTTCTTTTGAGTGAAAAAATATTTCAAGCTCTTGTAATCGGTAAATATCTCACAAGGTTCACTATACAGATAGTGCCACCAAATCTTTAAAGCAAAGACTAGATACTTTGTTCGACCTCATCATGGTTAGAGCCACTTGCTGGATTAAAAGTATTCATCCGAGTTTTCCATATTCACCCAGTATGGTGATAGCTAATGCTAGCTGCGTTAAATATTGGAAAGGTGTGACCAAAAATCTCTTGTAACTTTAAATCTCTTGTAACTTCCCACTCTGATTCCTTTAGGCGAAGAGTTTCATTTTTTTTTCCAATGTAATTGTTACTTTGAACTAGGTTTGTCAGTCCCTCACTGACTACCTAGTTTTTTTCTTTTGTAATATTTGTTTTATTTTTAATAAAGAACTCGATTAGTATCAAAAAAAATCTTTAGAGCAAAGACTACTGTAGCTAATTCCAGATCATGTATAGGATAGTTTTGCTCATAAGGCTTCAACTGTCTAGACGTATAAGCAACAACTCTCCCATTCTGCATAAGTACACAACCCAGACCTTTCTTGGAAGCCTTCCATACCAGTTGGTAAGGTAAGTACTGGAGCACTCACTAACAGTTGTTTTTGCTCCTGGAAACTCTCCTCACAATCTTCAGACCACTCAAACTTGACTCGTTTTTGGGTTAAATGGATCAAAGGAATTGCAATGCGAGTAAATCCTTCAAAAAAATTTCTGTAATATAACCCCATAAAGCATCTAACTTCCTTTGTATTTGTTGGTCGAGGCCAATTCACCACCGCTTCTACCTTCTTTGGGTCAACAGAAATTCCATCCTTTGAAATCACATGGCCCAAAAATACAACACTGTCAAGCCAAAATTCACCCTTACTTAACTTGGCAAACAATTTCTCCTGTCTTAAAGTCTCCAACACCAATCTAAGATGCTCCTCATGCTCCTTTTCACTTTTTGAATAGAATAAGATGTCATCAGCAAAAGATAACCACAAATCAGTCCAGATATGGTTTAAAAACCCTATTCATCAAATCCACGAATGCAGCAGGTGCATTAGTTAGTCCAAAAGGCATAAGCAATAACTCGAAATGGCCATACATTGTTTGAAATGCAGTCTTGGGAATATTTTCTTCCTTAATCTTCAATTGATGGTATCCAGACCGCAAATCAATTTTTGAGAAAACTCTTGCACCTTGTAGCTGATTAAACAAGCCATCTATTCCAGGTAAAGGATATTTATTCCTCACTGTTACTTTATTCAGTTCTCTATAGTCAATACACAATCTCATGGTACCATCCTTCTTCTTCACAAATAACACTGGAGCTCCCCATGGTGATACACTAGGCTGGATAAACTTCCTATCCAACAACTCCTGAAGCTGAGATTGTAACTCACGTAATTCAGCAGGAGCCATCTTATAAGGGGATATGGATATTGGCTCAATACCTAGTAGAAGGTCAATACAGAAATCAATAACTCTATCAAGGGGTAAACTAGATAATTCCTCAGGAAAGACATTAGGAAATTCACTAACTATAGGAATCCTTTCAAGTTTGGTCCCCTCTTTCTCAACATTCATAATGTATGCAAGATATCCCCAACAATATTTAGCTAGTGATTTTTGAGCATTCAAAGCTGTGATAATCTTAAGGGAATTCCTTTGTTTACTGCCTTCAAACAGGAATTCCTCTTGGCCTGGAATCCAAAATATGACCTTCTTCCTATTGGAGTCTATAGTAGCATGATTGACTGACAGTCAATCTATCCCTAGGATCACATCAAAATCACGTATATCCAATTTTACCAAATCGGATGCTATCTCCCTTCCACATAAGTGTATAACACAGTTCTTATAAACATCATTAACAATGATAAGTTTGCCTACTGGGGTAGCAATAGACAAAAATTCATCTAATCTTTCTTATACAACAACAAATGACGCAACAACCCTCATATATATGAAACAACGTGATGCATTTGAATCAAATAGCACATCTATATTAAAAGGGTTGATAGGAATAATACTAATTCCTGCACTTTATACTATACCTTTCCTTCTCCCCCTTAGGTTCTCTTGGATTTCTGATCGACCAACTAATTCCATCAATTTTAACTTTTTGAAAATTTAAAAAACATATTGCCAAAGAAAGAAAGAAAAAAAAAATTTTAGATGACTCCTTTAGTACAAAGGTATAAAGCAAGTAAAACAAGTAATTTAATAAAAATTTTACCAAAAACATATTTTTTCATAAAAATTTTCGCTCCGCGACCACTACATTTCACGCCCCAAAACCAGGCACAACACGGCCATATCACCCAAAGCAAAATACTAAGGGTATATGTAGCCATTAAACAATTATTAAAAGAAATCAAAATAATTGAATGAATAAATTCTTTTAAAAGTATTAAGAAAATCCTCATATGGAGTAAATATTAAACCAAATAAAATACTTCCAATCTTAACAAAAAAATTAAAACTTCTTCAAGTCACCACATAAAACTTTAATCCAATCATCTCAAATGTAAAGAATGTTTGAGAACTGAGAACGACTCAAAGGTGGAAAATGCCTCTGGCCAATCAGAAATCTGCAGCACCTTAACTTTAACCTGTGGGGAAAGGAAATGTGGGGTAAGCTACCACTTGCTTAGTAAGTTTCACCTTACACAGTCTATCAGCACAAGCACAATTTTATCATGAATAACTATGCAAGAAATATATCAGACAAAAATAAACATTTTCACATAAATGATTTTAAACGTTAAAATCAGTAGCTCTTTCAACATTCAAAAACATGAAAAAACTATGTATCACTCTCTAAAAAATTATATCGGTAAACTACCAACTATCATACCCTTTGGCACTGGGTTTATATGCAACTATTACACCCGTTGGTCAACTAACCCAATACTTGTTAGCCATGGGTTCATATCCAACTATTCTGCCCGTTGGTCAACCAACTCACAATCTTTGGCCATGGGTTCATATCCAACTATTCTAACCCGTTGGTCAACCAACATTCTCACTTGATGGCCATGGGTAGCATTTCATAAATCATAACATAACAGCCACACACATTGAGAGAGGATATTCAAAACATATAATCTCATGCTTTCACTTAAAAACTCTTTGAAATCGTGATTAAACTAATATCTCCCAAGCAAGAAAAATTTTTGAGATTCATGAAAGCATATACTATAATCATCATTAATAAGTATACAAATCAATACCAAAATACCATGTGCTTGTCCCTAGTTGTAGACAAAATATGAGCATATACGTACATATATTTTTCAAAAGGATAATTTTCTAAAATACTATGAAATTATTAAAACATATAGAGTATGAGGATTCACTTACCTTATATGCTCCAAATATCCAATTGGAGCTCAAAGTGGAGAATGAGAACCTATAATCATGAAAAGATATATTTTATTAGGTCCCCCTTAATAGCAGAAGCTGTTTTCTGCACAACCCTTAATTAAAAATTCATAATAATTCATACAAGACTCCAATTCCAACTCCGTAAATTTATTAAGAAACTAGACACAATTTTCATTCCATTAATAATTTATAATCTTCTTAAATTCTTGTATTGTATTCCCAGTATTTCATGCAATCAGACCCTTCAGCCGACTTCCATAAACAGACCACCTCTTGGTATTGTCTAAATATCTCCTTGTACCGAATTCTAAAAATTCTGAAACTAAAGCCACTGAAAAATAGACTTAACAGTTTTTCCAACTCTATAAATTTCATCCTCTTGTTCGTTTTCTACCATTTATGGTAAATTTCTAAATTCGAATCAAATACTGTTGGAAACTGACTGCACACCTCCTACTGTTCTTTTTATTAAAAATTCTACAAAACTTCTATGTGTTTGTCATTATCAAAAAGGGGAAAATTGTTAGAACTAATGCCTCCTTGTTTCATTTCAGGGTTTTGATAATGACAAACCTTGGATCAATTGATGACATCCTTGAAGCAAAAAGAAATCAAACAAAGATCAAGAGCTCAAACAATGTGATCAATTTGAAGCTACAAGCAAGAAGAGAAAGATGAGTTAGGAACTCAAAATGTACAAGGGCAATGTCAAGCAAAAAGAAGTGAAGTCAAGAACAACTTGCTCAAGAATTGAAGTCAAGAGTTAATGTGCAAAAAGAGCAAGAGAAGTTAGGACCCCTTTGTACAAGGTAAAACAC
>JAKUCV010002688.1:80781-128039 GCA_028386065.3 Turnera subulata | reverse complement strand
CGAGTATGTAGTGGGTTTTGATTGATCAAGACGGGATTCGTTCGACCCATATAACGGGTATATTATCATATGGTTTCTTGATAAAGTTGAACTGTTAAATGCATGGCCATGCTCGGATTAGGTGATATGGTGATATCACGGATATCCGTTTTATACAGTTAACTCGGGGATCAAGAAACATAGATTAAACATATACGAGATTGACATATTCCATGTCTCGTGTTTGATCTTGATAATGGGACGAAAGGACGATGACATATTCCGAGGCATAGAGAATCAGTACTGATCTTGTCGTTCGGGTAGCAATGATGTGTTGCTAGACGTCGCTCTTTGCTTATAATTGTAAAATGAGAATTTTACAATTATTTCCGGACGTTACAAGTGCCTACAGGGTCACACACATAGAACCGTTGATTCGAGCAGGTGGTTGAACCGTGGTTGGACCCTGGTTGGACCAGATGTGGTTGGACCGTGGTTGAACCGTGGTTGGACCATGGTTGAACCAGGGTCGTTTTGGGATCAATAATTACATGAATTATTGATCACACATGCTTAGGTGGAGTGTTATAATCTGATTGAGTGAGTGGGAGGCAATAGTGGTGAGGGTCATCACTAATGGTCCACTTTGTTGGCTCCTTTTGCCATTATTCTAATGGCTCTTTGTGTGAGTGGGTTAGGGGTATTATTGATCAGATCATTGATGCTCAATTCATCTTATTCTCACTCAGTTTTTCAGAGCAAAAACATGACACACAGCCCTCTAAACTTCTTCTCTTCTTTGTGAAAGAAGAAACATCACAAAACACCACAACCATACAAGCTCCCGATTTCTGCTGCTAGCACCCAGTCCGGGAGTGCTCGGAAGTTGGACCGTATTACGACTCCACCTTGGTCACGGTTCGTGTGGATACCGTAGAGGGGTGAGGCTTTTGTCTGGCTCTAACTGATTCGGCTCTACAGTTGGGTGAAAGACCTCAACCGAACAAGGTACGTAAATTTTGTTATACGGTTTATACATGCTTCACTTGGTTCTTGGTCTGTTTCCCTTGCTTCCGCTGCTTGTTGTGCTTGGTATATGAATGTCATATAGCTTAGGGAAACTTACACTCAGCTGGTTGCACCTGCTGCGGTAGGTGGTATGGAGAGTGGTTACAAACACATTGATAAGTCAGCACTTGAGGAGTTCTCGGGTGAGAAATTCAGTGCAAAGGATTTCGATGATTGGTTCCGTCAGGTGCAGAATGTTCTGGAGAAGTTCGTGTGTCTGCCTGGGCACTGGACATGGTTTACTGCACACAAGTTCACAGGATATGCATTGACATGGTGGCGTGGACTTGTTGAGAACCTACCGAGGCCTGTGGAGATGCCATGGGATGATTTCAAAGAAAAATTCTACAAGGAGTTTCTCACAATTGGTTTCTTGCTGGAGCAGAAGAAGCAGTTTCTTGAGGTAAAGCAGGGACTAGAGGTGTCGGTGTCAGCATTCAGGATCCGGTTCAGCATTCTTCGCTCTTATACTAGGGAGTTTGTGCCCGATGAGGTGACTAAGTGTAGGCGGTTTGTTAACGGCTTATATACGGAGTTGGCGTTAGCTGTGGCTGGTGGAGGGCACAAGACTTGGGAGGCAGTTTGTGAGGCTGCTTTAGATGCTGAGAGGGTGCAGTTGATTGGACTAGAGGCTCGGTCAGCCGAGCAGAAGAAGCAGTCATCTGTTTCTGGACAGAAGAGGCAGTATTCTGATACCGGAGATGCAGATTATTCTGGTGGACAGGGTTCTTCTTACCGAGGTTCGAAGAAGTCCCGAGGGTAGAGTTATCAGGGTGGACCAGGTAGATCCTCGGGAGGACGGTCCTATCAGTTTGGATCTTAGGGACGGGGTTCCTCGGCAAGATTCTCGGGTACATACTAGTATTGTAATAAGCCGGGACACCAGAAGTCAGCTTGTTACAAGTGGATTAAGGATAGTGGTGGCAGTGGTTCCTAGTATACAGTGCAGAGTTCTGTGGCCAGTGGTGCTGTTTCTTCAGATCCGAGCAGGGGTGGCGGACAGCAGGGTCGAGGTCGTGGGGGTTCTAGAGCTTCAAACCGCGGGAGCGTGACTCAGTCTGCTGCAGCTCCTAGGGTTTATGCCATCACCCTGGAGGAGGCTGCTGATGCTCCAGAGGTTATAGCAGGTACATTTATGGTTTTTGGTTAGTATGCACAAGCTTTAGTTGAACCAGGCTCAACACACTCTTTTGTATCACGTGCATTCATCACCACTCATAACATAGAAGATGATAAACTTAGTAGACCCCTGAGAGTTTGTTTACCCACTGGAGATATCGTAGTTGTTGATCGAATTTGTAGAGATGTATCGATAGAGTATGATAGTGAGAGTTTCCCTTCTGATCTTGCTGTCATGGACTTGGGTGAGTTTGATGTTATCTTAGGCATGGATTTGTTGTCCAGAAACCAGGCAGTAGTTGATTGTCGGGCCAGGGAAGTGTCTTTGTCTTCTCTGTTGGGGCGTAGATTGGTGTTCGTTGGAGAGCGAAGAGCTCTATCGGCGTGTTGTGTCTCGGCCATCCAAGCTTTCAGGATGATCCGAGAGGGTTGTGATTCTTTTCTAGCTCATGTGGTCGATTCTTCGGTGCCAATACCTAGAGTGGAGGATATTCCGATTGTTCAGGAGTTTCCTGATGTATTCCCCGATGATCTACCTGGGTTGCCTCCGGAGCGGGAGGTAGAGTATACAGTTGACTTGGTACCGGGAGTTGCACCTATTTCTATACCGCCCTACAGAATGGCTCCGATAGAACTTCAGGAGTTGAAGAAACAACTGGAGGAGTTGTTGGATAAGGGCTTCGTTAGACCGAACATCTCACCCTGGGGTGCCCCAGTCTTGTTTGTGAAGAAGAAGGATGGCAGTATGCGGATGTGTGTGGACTATAGACAGTTGAACAAGGTGACTATGAAGAACAAGTATCCTTTGCCTAGGATCGATGACTTGTTCGATCAGTTGCAGGGTGCATCTGTGTTCTCGAAGAATGACTTACGATCTGGTTACCATCAGGTTCGGATTGCGGAGCAAGACATGCCGAAGACTGCATTCCGCACTCGGTATGGTCATTATGAGTTTGTGGTTGTTCCGTTTGGGCTGACGAACGCACCGACAGTGTTCATGTGTATGATGCAATAGGTCTTCCATGAATTTCTGGACCGGTTTGTGGTAGTGTTCATCGATGACATTCTGGTCTACTCGAGTAGTAAGGCCGAACACGAGGACCACTTGAGACAGGTTTTGCAAAGTTTGAGAGAAGAACAACTCTATGCCAAACTTAGCAAGTGCGAGTTTTGGTTGGATGAGGTCGCGTTTCTTGGGCATATTGTTTCCGATGAGGGCATTAAGGTGGACCCAGCTAGGATTAAGGCAGTCATGGATTGGGAGCCACCGAAGAATGTACTTGAGATACGGAGTTTCCTTGGACTTGCTGGTTACTACCGGAGGTTCATTGAGGGTTTTTCCTTAATAGCGGGTCCCATGACTAAGCTGTTGAGGAAAGACTGTACTTTTGTTTGGGATGACCATTGTCAGAAGAGTTTTGAGGAGTTGAAGAGTCGGTTGACTTCTGCACCGGTTTTGACTGTTCCGAGACCCGGAGTGGAGTACGCGGTGTTCAGTGATGCTTCGGGTTTGGGCTTGGGATTTGTTTTGATGCAGGAGGGTCGGGTGATTGCTTGTGCCTCCAGGTAGTTGAGAACTCATGAGAGGAACTATCCGACCCATGATCTGGATTTGGCTGCTGTGGTCTTTGCTTTGAAATTCTGAAGACACCATTTGTACGGAGAGAAGTGTCGGATTTTCACGGATCACAAGAGTTTGAAGTACATCATAACCCAAAGGGAGCTTAATATGAGGCAGAGACGCTGGATTGAGCTTCTGAAGGATTATGATTGTACTATTGAGTACCATCCGAGCAAGGCCAATGTTGTTGCAGATGCATTGAGCCAGAAGAGAGTGGCTTCTACGGATGAGGACCCAGTTTCTTATGCTTTGCCTTCCTTGGATGCACAGTTGGAGGTGGATGTTACTGGGGCGTTGCTTGCCAGTCTGAGCATCTGACCGACCTTGTGGGATAAGATCATGGAGTTGTAGTTTGGTGATCCTCATCTAGCGGAGTTGCGGGATAAGGCTCTCGGTGGAGAGAGTTCTAGTTTCTATGTCCGAGAGGTTGGTGCTTTGATGACCGGTGATCGGTTGTGTGTTCCGGACGTCGATGACATGAGGAGATGGATCATGGATGAAGCGCATAATGCGCCATATGCTATGCACCCTGGTAGCACCAATATGTACCAGAACTTGAAGAGTCATTATTGGTGGCCTAGGATGAAGAAGGATGCTGCGGAGTTTGTGGCTCGTTGTATGACTTGTTAGCAGGTGAAAGCCGAGCATCAGGCTCTTGCCGACAAGTTGAGATCTTTGACTATTCCGCAGTGGAAGTGGGAGCATATCACTATGGACTTTGTGATCGGGTTACCGAGGACCCGGGGTCGACATGATGCCATCTGGGTCATTGTTGACAGGTTGACCAAGTCAGCTCATTTCCTTCCGATTCAGTAGACGGATACAATGGATAAGCTGGCGAGGTTGTATGTTTCGAGCATTGTCCGTCTATATGGAGTTCCACTATCCATTGTGTCGGACAGGGATCCGAGGTTTACATCCCACTTCTGGAAGAGCTTACAGTCGGCTTTGGGTACTAAGCTGAATTTCAGTACTGCATTCCATTCGCAGACCGATGGACAGTCGGAGAGGACTATACAGACGCTAGAGGATTTGCTTAGAGCTTGTGTGCTCAATTTCAGTGGTTTTTGGGATGAGACAGTACCATTGGTCGAGTTTGCCTATAACAACGGGTATCACTCCAGTATCGGTATGGCGCCTTATGAGGCTTTGTATGGGCGGAAGTGTCGTAGTCCAATCTGTTGGGATGAGGAAGGTTTGAGACAGGTGGTTGGTCCGGACCTAGTCCAGGAGACTGTTGATCCAATAGAGGTGGTTAAGCAGTGCATGAGAGCTGCTCAAGACCGGCAAAAGAGTTTTGCTGATAAGCATCATCGGGAGATGGAGTACAGTGTAGGTGACAGAGTTTTCCTCCTTGTTGCTCCCGGGAGAGGTGTTATCTGGTTTGGGAGGAAGGCAAGTTGAGGCCTCGTTATATTGGTCCTTATGAGATCATGAAGCGGATTGGTCCGCTGGCCTACAGGTTGGCTTTACTGGAGAAGCTGTCGCGCATACATGATTTATTCCATGTTTCGATGTTGAGGTGTTATCGGTCTGAACCTAGCCATGTTGTTTCCCCGACAGAGGCGGAGGTTTCTAAGGATTTGACCTATGTTGAGGAGCCGGTGGAGATTTAGGCTCAGGAGGTGCGGCAATTGAGGAGTCGTACCATTCCTATGGTTCGGGTTAGATGGAGCCGTCATTCCCCGAATGAGGCTACTTGGGAGGTTGAGTCCAATATGAGAGAGCAGTATCCACATCTGTTCTGATTTTCATATCTTGTAATTTCAGGACGAAATTTTATTAAGAGGGGAGGAACTGTAACGCCCCGAGTTTTCATAATTTGATTTTTGAAATTTTCAGAATTTTTGTTCCAATTTTACCCTCGAGGAATTTCTGGATTTTTGGACTAGGAAAATAAATTATTTTACCTCGGTCATATAGGTATTATGTCGTTAGTATGACGGGTACGACCTTCGTTGGAGTTAAATCGAGTTTCGGAGTTGGAAGTTAGGCTTATAAGTAGTTTCACTGAAACTACGTCGTTTTGGAGTCTTACAAAAAAAAAAGGAAAACATCAGCCTAAGGGCGCGTTGACCAGGGCGGGTTAACTGCGACTTAGTCCAAAACGACGCCGTTTTTGGACCGGCCGGTCAAGCCCTAAAACCCTCTTTTCTTCTTTTCTCCTTTCCCTTCGCTTTTCTTTCTTCCTTCATTTCTACACACCCGAGTGCGGTTGTCGCTGTCGTTGAGTCGTTGTTGCGCCGGTAAGCCTTGTTGTTTTCTCTTTCTCTTCTCCTGTTCGTTTTCTTTGTTGTGATTTTAATCGGGTTGGCTTTGTGGTGGTCGGACGGTGGCAGGTTCGTGGTTATTGGTGGCGGTCGTGGCGGTTGCTGTGTGTAGTGGTGGCCGGCGTTTGTTGTGGGTGTTCGGTTGGTCGGGTTTTGGTGTTTGTGTTCTGGTGGTGTTCGGGTTTGTGTGGGTTGCTGCTGTTGGCCGGTGGGTCTGTTCTGGACAGACGGGACTGTGGATCTTGGTTGCAGATCCGGTCCTTGCAGCAAGTGTTCCGGGTAAGGACTCTCTTTTCCAAATCCTTTGTTAATCGTTGTGAAGATCAATAGATGCTGTGTCGTTTGATCGGATGTTGTGGGTTTTGAACGTTCGTTTTGGATGTTGTAGGGCCTTGGCTGTTTTGTTGGGTTCGTTTTGAGAGCTGTTTGGATTTTTTCGGCAAGGTGACCGGAATCCGGCGAAGCTCGGGATTTTCCGGCAAAGGCTCGGGTACTGTTTCGGCGGACGGAATTTCTTTTCTGCTTTTGCACGGTAATTCCGGCTTAGTCTCGGGTTCAACTATTTGTATATGCTTCGTTGTTTCGAAAAACATGTACATTTAAACATTAAAGATATTTAGTGGAATACCGTGTGCGGGGATGTGAGTGTATGTAGCCGGGAACTTACCGACACGGGTAGAACTATAAGTCGATGAACACTTGGGCTCGGGTATGACCTTAGAACGGTATTTAGAAAAATCAGGCCCAGGCCCAACTAACTAACTCTATGGACTTCAGCACTTTTTATGGACCTTAAGTTATGGGCCTGAGGCCCGATGGCATAATTGGTTAGATATGAACTGTAAGGAATGGGCTCCAAGCCCAAATTCTTAATTGGACTTGTTGTGGAATAGGGGAGTAGGCTTTAGGCCCGAGAAATTGTGTTGGACTTAGATAGGCTTAAGCCTGGTAAACTTTAGGTCCTAATCTTTTGGATTTTTGGTGAGGAGATAAACCCTTTTGGGCTTAGACCCTAAAAATACTTAACCGGGTAGTTTGGGTCAGGTTTCACTCAGTTGAGCATATAAGTATCATGCATGCACGGTTTGTTATAATTGTTTTGTAATTGTTGTGTGTGCCGGTATTCAGGCACGAGTAATACCTCGGGAGCTGGAGGATTTGTCTTGGGGAAAGCTCCACAGGATAATCGTCGATGAGGTGACTTTATAAGTCTTTTTATGTTTGTATGCATGTGCTTGTTAGATTGGTTTGTTTGAGTTGCATGCCTTGTTTACTAACATGCTATGATCTGTATTGTGTGCCTATGTGTTACTATTTTCTGGATGAGCATGATTTTAAATTGCTATGGAATATAACATGTGGTGTGGTTTGGGTGATCTGTGTGATGTACTGTGGGTTGGAAACCCGGATGCTTGTTTAAGTTGATAATTCACACAATCCTGTTAAACCATAACTTTTGGCACACAAAACGTTTGAGTATGAATAAGAATGATATACTATAAAAGATACTCTACTGTGTGCTGATGACCTGTTGGTTCGAGTGGGAAGTGATACCCCTCGGGTTTGCATGCGGGATAGCATGGTATATGCGGTTTAGCATATGGGTCTGTGATGACCGGTTTCTTCCTCCCTCCTTCTACCTCTCCCTTTCTACCTCCCTCTTTCTCTCTGTCTCTCTCTCTCTCTCTATGGTGATATTTGGGCTATATGCCTGGTTATATTGGGCTTTTGCCCTGGTTGTCTCATGAGATGGAAGTGAGCTCGATGCACACAGTAGGGGGCCCTGAATAATAAAATAATAATAAAGCTTAACACACAAACAGATATAAACAGTAAATCGATTGCTTATATGTTGATGGCATGTTAGTACCGGTTATTGTGTGTTCACTTACTTGTGTTTGTCTCTCTACTTTCCTTTCGAACTTGCTTTGCACACCTACATAACTAGATTTATACTGCTCACTGAGTAGGCGACTCACATAATCGCCACCGTTGTTTTTTCAGACTCTTAGTTAGCGTGCAGTCTCACTCTTCCTCTCCGGAGTACGGGCGTGGATATCCCAACAGGTAGCTGTGCTTCTCTCCCGGTTGGATCCATAGAGCCGACATGCATATCATTTTCTTTCCTTGTTTTTATTTTTACCTACTTTCTGCTGCATTGGATTTTTTTGAGATGTCATTATTGATTTTGATTACTATATCGGCGGGTTACCGGGATTTGATATCTGATGATGTTTCGGCTGGATGCCGGGTTAACTTATGGCTTGATAAGCCGGTTTTCTCTTGTTCTTTATGACATCTCGCTTTATTAAGATTTTCAGATAATGTTTGGGTATTGGATTTCGTGTCCCAGGTTTGAGGGGCATTTTGGTAAATTTCTTTTGATTAAGTACTTTATTTGTAAAATTGGGACACGGGTGTTTCACAAAATCCCTTCTCTAACCATCAAATTGCATTTAATAATCACCACATCAGTAGATCAATTTGTGAATTTAAGGTTTGAATACTCACCTTAAAGGGAACCCTTCCTTGTTGATGGTAGAAAGACTAATCGTCCTCGGTTAAAAGCTCTATAGAGAAGAGACTTTAATTTAGTTTTCTATTGAGTTTGGTTGCTGGAAAAACTATTAACATGAGCTTCTCCACTTGGTTTGGTAACATTAATCTTCCTCCTTTTAATATTAGTTTAGGCTAGGGTTTTTGTCTTTATTATTTATTGGGTTAAGGTTTGTAATACTCAGCTCATATATAAATATATTGGGCTGGGTTATTACATATGATGCAATAAAGTAGGGACCAAGTGGAGGAAACACACTCCCAAAGTCGAGAACGCGAAGAACTCGCGCGGAAATTCCTTGAGCGTGCAGTCTGGGAAATAAATTCATATTTCGAGTTCTACAAGTTGGATTGCTATGTTCTTAGACTCTCTGGAAAGAACAGACGAAGATCTACAACTTTGGTGTTGAGTCCAGAAGCTACATCTGTCGTTTTCCTTTTATAAAATTCACTTGAATTTGAGAGACAGATTCTGTCCAGAAATTCAAAATTGGATTGATTATTATTTGGGCTTAAGAACTTTTTATTTAGGTTATAATTATGGGCTTTAGTTTATTTATTTTGGGTTTTATTTGTTGGGTTTGATTAAGTCCAATATGTTGTTAGATTAAAATTAAAACCTAGCCCGTTAGGGAAAGTCAAGTCCAATTTGGACTATGGTTACGGTTTGGACGACCTAGGGTTTTATTTTCAATATAAATAGGATTTGTAGCGCTCCAAAACGTGGCGAACAATGATGATCTGAGAAAATAAACTCGTTTTCCTTTGAAGGATTTTCTTTTTGGTTGTGAGATGCAATCAAAACCCAATAGAGTGATTCTCTTGATTTTACCTTTTGGGATCAAATTCTACTTATCAAGTTCTTGCTTGTGGCGTTTAATTTAATTCTTTGTGTTTCTAACTTCTTTAGATTTCTTGCTGATTAGGGTTCTAAGGAGTTTGAGCACTAAAACCAATCTTGTGTGTTAAAGCTTTCTTGTTTCTTTCATGCTGATTTGGGAGGAATAAGGGGTGGAAATTCGCAAAGTTCAATTGAGATTGAAGGTCGGGACAACAGTCTGAAATAGTGGAGATTCTAGTGTTGATTCTAGGATTTCTGCCGTATCATCTTTTCTCTCTTGCTCTTGCTTTACTTGAATGTTGGCCTGTTCGGCTTGCCATGCTTCTATTCGACTTTTGATATGTAATTGATCCTCTTGAATTTCCTTTAGAGTCAACGATGCAAGTATAACCTTCCTATCGCCTATGGTGAATGAACCCAACTTAAACCCTTTTAGGTAACCTCAAACCCTTTTATTTTATTTTATTATTCCTAGTACATTAGGGTTTAGTATTAGACTAGTATAAATAAGACCATTGGGGTTCAAACATTATAACACATGATATTTTGATAATAAAGTTTGCCTTTGAGGCTTTATTGATTGAGTGATTCTCTTGGTTTATTTCAGGGATTTTGTTTACTTATCAAGTAATGAATTTGCTTGTGGCGTGTTCAAGATTCCTAGTGATTATTACTCTATTGTTGCCTCACAACTTTGTTTTGTTTTAAGGTGATAGAGGTTGTTGTTGAAATCCTTTACTTGAATTGATTTCTAATCTTGGTGACTCGATTGATAAGGAGGTGCTATCGAGCTTTATTTTGGTAGTGTTACCATATTATCTTGGTAATGGAGCCTAGATATCAATTTTAACAATGTATCCCTTTATTTTTCTGGAATATAGTATTGTTCTTTTGAATTTCTTCCAATTGACATATATTAAAAAAAAAATGTGTCAAGAATAATTGCTGCTACAGTCGATTCAATTGAACTAGTAATATATTATTTTTTATTCAACTGGGTTGTCTAACATTAGTCGATTATAGTATTATATCAAAAAAAAAAAGTTGGTTGCTACTATTTGTGAATTGAGCTGTCAAGGTGGTTTGAAATTGAATTGCTTGTTTACTGATGTTTAGCTTAAGTCGATTTCAATTATATATTAAAAAAAAGCCCGTGATTTGAATTTACTGCCACCATCGATTTAAGTTGCAAAGTGGCCTTAGTTGGTTGATTGTTGTTAGCATTGAAATCGACCCATTATATAAAAAAAAAAAAATTAAGAAATTTGGCAAGGTTGGAGTATTGATTGCTTCCTGAAATTGTTTGAATTGTTGGGATACTTTTTCGTGTGATGATTGTTAGGATATCTAGCTAGGGAAGTTTTCTTTCTTTCTGCTTATTTGTTATCTTATTTTCGTTCAGCTTTTCTAATTGAGCAATCTTTGTCTCTTATTGTTCAATTACTATAATAATCATCACATACAATTTTCTTGTTCTTTGTGTGTGACTATCTTTCTTTCCTAGAGTTTATTTGCCTCTAGAATTGCAATCTAACCTTTCTTGTTAGGATATCTTTGACTCTTCTTGAAGTGTCGCAAGTTTGTTTGTTATTTGGTTAAGTGTTAGTGATCACCAAGAATAAACATAGTAAGATTTCAAGAGTGGTAAAAGGCGAGTGTGACATCCATTGCCAAGAGAGAATAAACAGGAGAGATACACGTGAGGAACTTTTTGTTTACTAACAAGTTTTGTTGCAGGTTTATATCATGGAATATTCGAGATATGGTAGAGGAAGATACTATGATGCAGAAGAGTTTGATAGACTCAATACACTCAGACTTAAAAAGAAGCCCGAAGCCCAATAGGTTATCTTCTATACTAGAAGTTATGTGAAGGAGAAGGTTTGTAGCTTGAAAGTTGATGCGGGAAGATACACCAACATGGTGAGTACATATATTGTGGAAATGCTAGGATTGGAGTGTATGATGCATCCTAAACCTTATCAGCTAAAAGGGAAGAATGACATGAGAGAGATCAACGTAACTAAACAAGTCCTTGTTTCTCTTTCAATTGGGAAGTATTTCGACCAACTGTTGTGTGATGTTGTGCCTATGGATGAGAACCATCTATTGCTCGGTAGACCCTGGCAATTTGATAGGAGAGTGGCTCCTGATAGAGATAAGAATAGGTACTCATTATACATGGGGGATCATAGATTTTTCCTTCGGCCATTGTCTCCACATGAAGTCAAAGAAGATCAATTGCACATTAAAGATAGAGTGCAATCATGGCATCGTGACCCATCTAGAGAAAGAGTGGGATGCAATGAGCAAGGAAGAAACTATCACGAAGAATATACCAAGAAGGAGTATCTGGCTGAAAAAGTTGATACCTTTGAAGAGGACATCACAAAGTTGAGAGCTGACATTATGAGGAAGTTCCAAAAACTACTGAAGCGTGAGAGAGGAAGGCTGAGAGCTTGCAAAAGGTGAGCTAGAGAGGAAGGCTGAGAGCCTTGCAAAAGGAGAGATAGAGAGGAAGGATGAGAGCCTTGCAAAAGGAGAAGAGAGGAAAGCTGAGAGGAAAGAAGAGATGATGGAAGAAAGGAAAGCTGGGAGCCTTGCAAAAAGTGAGTTAGAGAGGAAGGCTGAGAGCCTTGGAAAAGGAGAGAAAGAGAGGAAAGCTGAGAGCCTTGCAAAAGGAGAGGAGAGCTCAATAGGAAAAATTGAGGAGATAGAAAAGAAAGAGGAAGCCGAGAGTGAGAGAAGAAAAGAGATAAAAGAAGCCTAAAAAAAAATCTGTTAAAGGGCTCAAATGAGAGAGAAGTGAGGGTTGAATATGAGAGGAAAAAGAGTTTGTTTATACTTTTGTACAAGGAAGCTTGGTTTAAAGCTAACCTTAACCCTTGTCTTTCTAGATGTGATGTGTTTCTTTTACAGGTTCCTTGGGATGCTTGTCCTGAAGGATTGCCGGCCCTAGCAGAAGATGGATCTATACACGAGATGCAATTACAATCAAAAGGGAGAATCAGATTTTAAGTTCCTTTTCTATGACTTTAATACCTAAATTGGATAATATGATGAGTAATTTAAATTCTTACTTTATTGGTTATCTTCCACATAAATTACTTGTTATACATACTTTTGAGTTATTGTTAAGGAAGGAACAAACTAAAGCTAGTTGCATGTTGCTTGATCCCGAAGGAGAAACTAGGCGCCACAAGCTTGGTCCTCTACGCATAATGATTGGTTTGCAAGGTGAGTATAGTGTTCATACTACTTTCAATATTGCTGAATTTCCTCCTATTGATTTTGTCGGTACCAATTCGAGGGCGAACCACTCTGAGGAGGGAGGGAATGATGCAAACTAAGGCAAGCTTAGAAGCTGGAAGAATCATGCATGCCAAGGCGACAATGGAGGAAGTAATAGCGGCGAGCATGGAGCTTGGATGCATTTCAACAAGCTCAATTTTCATCAACACAAGCACACATTCGGAATCATATCCAAGATTCGTACCCACAAGAAATTCAAGAAGAGATGGAAAACAAGCTTGGAGAAGAGTGGGGGCCACGACGACATGCTACTTGGAGGAAGTGGGGCACATGTCGGCGTTGTCTATTTTATTATTATAGTTGCCGAAATTTTTATTATTTGGACCATTACTATTTCGGCTGGGTTTTCTTTATTATTTGGGTCATTAATTGTTGGGCTTCAGTTATTTAAGTTGGATTTATTTTATTTTTTTAGCCTAGTCCGTTAAGGAATTGGAATTACAAATCCAATCCACTTAGGAGCTAGGGTTACTATTCACGTGAATTTTTTAGCATTTAGCAAATATTTAGCATTTAGAATTCTTCAATTGTTACATGGCACATGTTCACTAAGTATATAAGTAGATGAAGAAATATCATTGGGGCACTATAGTCATTAAACATAGTCAAGGGGAAAGAAAGGAGGCAATTTGGTTTCAACAAAATCTAAATTTTTGTTTCCATTGGTCCTTGTACAATAGTTCATCCAACGATAGAAGGAGTATTAAAAGAAGGAGCTAGGGAACATGCTAGAGATAAGAAATCTATAGTGAATCTTGTTGAACACTCTACGGGAGAGGATTAGAGAGCTTTCATTTAGGATGAATCAGAATAGAAATTGCAAAGATGAAAGAACAAGAAGATTTGGTTGTTCCACGAACCAAAGCTCTGATGCTGAAATTTGATATGGTTCTAGCGGAAATCACGTAGGAGCAGTATATGAGTGTTTGATCTATGAATTATCTTATATGCATAAGGAGAAAGCCAAAAACTACCTCATTCTTGATATTGTTTTGTCCATTGTACTTCCACTATGATATGATAAGGAGAATTATTTTTCAAAGCAGGATGAAGGAACTGGGAGGAATGCCTACTGACTTTCTTGTCAAAGACAGAAAACCTCCTGATAGTTGTGTTAGAATTTTTTTCAACACATAATTAGTATTTAGAATTCTTCAATTGTTACATGGCACATGTTCACTAAGCATATAAGCAGATGAAGAAATATCATTGGGGCATTATAGTCATTAAAGGTAGTCAAAGGGAAAGAAAGGAGGCAATTTGGTTTTTACAAAATCTAAATATTTGTGTCTATGGGTCCTTGTACAATAGTTCTTCCAATAATCGAAGGAGTATTAAAAGAAGGAGCTAGGGAACATGCTACGGATAAGGAATCTATAGAGAACCTTGTTCAACATTCTACGAAAGAGGAATAGAGAGCTTTCATTTAGGATGAATCAGAATAGAAATTGCAAAGATGAAAGAACAATAAGATTTGGTTTTTTCACGAACCAAAGCTCCAGTGTTAAAATTTGATATGGTTCTAGTGGAAATCAAGTAGGAGCAGTATATGAGTGTTTGGTCTATGAATTATCTTATATGGATAAGGAGAAAGCCAAAAACTACCTCATTCAGGATTTTGTTTGGTCCATTGTACTTCCACTATGATATGATAAGGATAAATATTTTGAAAAGAAGGATGAAGGAACTGGGAGGAGTGCCTACTGATTTTCTTATCAAAAATAGAAAACCTTCTGATAGTTGTGTTAGAGATCTGGCCAAGGAAGAACAGCGAGAGTATTTGGCTGCTACACGAGCCAAATTCGATGCAGAGAAGTAGAAGCAATTGTGCATCCGAAAGATTTTCCAGTTGTGATTCCTGATTTTGCTCCAGTGGAAAATGATGTTATGGAAGATGTTACCAGAAATGCAAAAGTAGTAGTATTCGTGGTGGACAAACCATCAGAAGAAGATTTCAATGATAAAGAAGGAGAAGAAATTAAGAAGAAAGCTAATGATTCTGTGAAAGAGCTTGGAGATCAAGCTGACAAGAATACAAGCAAGCAAGTGGAGTTCTTTTCTACAAAGGATTTTGGAAGTTTCGAAATCAAATCCTTAGTGCTCAAATCCAATAAGAAAGTATAAATGGCTCCAACTACAATCACACAGGGTTTAAGAGTGAGAGACCACACATGGACTCAATTATCTCAGGAAAAGAATAAGAGCAAGAAGGTTGGGAAGAGATTTGAATATGGCTATTTGATGGAGACACCCACGAGGTCACTGAAGTAGGACAAAATGTGAATTTGGAAGAAGTTGCTCGGATTGTTGGGAAAGTGAAGGACAAATCGGAAGATAATGCAGAAAGCTCTAGAGTTGTTGAATCAATTGTTGATGCCCTAATTCTTACTGCTGATTCTGATGGCTGATGCCTTCATGAGAACTGATGTTTTAAGTCATGCATTGCATTAGTCTTCATGCATTATATTACGGTTTATACATGGTTTCTATTATGGCTTCCTTTACATTTCTCTCTAGTATTTGGATATTATACCTGTTCTAATGATTGCATGATTACATTTTTTATGTCCTATTATTAGTTGCTTTTGACAATATGGTTTTACTTGTGCGTTTCGATTGATGTCAAAATGGGGAGATGTATGCTGTTGTTAATACTCTGTTGAAATTCTGAATGTTCTGCTGCTATTGCGACATTGATTGACTACTTTTCATGCGGGGGACAACATTTGGCTAAGCGAAAAAGCCAAATGAGGTTGTTGTAATGTTACGTGCTTATAATGCAAGAACATTTAGTTGAAAGAAAAAGCCAAATGATTTTTTTTTCAAGAATATCATTACAGGATACATTTAAGTGAAAGATTGGGTATGAAAACATACCAATGAATAAGTATACTATGCTTTTATACAGCGAAAGCAAATTGGCCAAACAAAATATTCATATTTTCTTTTACCTCTGGCTGCACAGTTTTATCTATGTTTTTTTGTTGATGAAAAAAGGGGGAGAAGTATATGTTGTGTTGTATGTTTGAAGATAGGGGAGAAAGTATGTGTGCTGAATGGATGGTGTGAGGGCCTGGGCCAAACCTTGTGGGGGTTAGGCCTCCTCACCTTATCCTTACACCTTCTTTTGGGTCAATCCAACAATTAATGGCGCCACCATCCTGGGTTTTATTCCTTGGGAAAACCTGGGGAAAAACCACTCAAAATTGACATAAAGCACTGGTATAGCGAACCAAAGATTGTGGATTTGGGGGTTCGTCACGGATGGAAAGGTGTTAGTTACAGGGTATTGGGTCGAATTCTTGTACAATTGAAGAGTACTTGTACGCCTTGTGAGTGTGTATGCATAGTGTGGAAACAATCAAACAAACAAAATAACGGAAATTAAAAAGAATGGGGTAGAAGAAGGGGATTTGGCTTGCATCTCATTGGCAACTTGAGACTACCAACGTACCCGAGTGACCGGGATCAAAGCCACATAGTTCTAACGTGTTTTCATACAACAACTACATCATCAATAGCATCAGCTCATCAACAAATTAATAGCAAGAACTAAACAAAAGGGAGTCTAGGAATACCTCTTGTAGCCCTCCTCTAGCACCTTGGTTTTGGGTGGTTTTGGAGCCCAACCTTCTTTCACTTCTTAGCTCTATCTTCATGCCCTCCTTATCTTCTCTTTGATAGCTCCTTCTTGATGCACTTCTCTGCCAAAAACCTTCCAAAATAACAACCCTAAAGATATTTCTAAGCTTGTAGAAGTAAAGTTTCTCCAAGCAACTAAGCTTTCTAGTGTGTGTTTAGTGTAGAGTTTGGGGACTCTTGTGTGTGTTCAATATGTGAGAGAGGGAGTCCATTTAGAGTGTTCTGGGGTGTGGACCATCATTATGGACAATATTATTGCTGAAATCCTGGAAAAATCAGCTAGAATCGGGTCAAATCGAGAAAATACCAAAAGAATTGCGTAACAGTGACGCATGGGTGCCAGCGGTCGTGTCTACATGTCTGCCATGTTCCAGTGGTTATGCCAACATGGTCGTCGGGGGCAGCGGTCAAGGCGACATGCTGGCCGGCAACGGGCACTGTTCACTTGCTTTTTCCTTTTGGGTCTCGATTTCCCCTAATTTTGCCTTGGCTTGATTTTGATGCCTCAAATCACTGCTTTTTAGCTCAGAAATCATCCTCTAATTTATTCGCAATCCCCAAATCATTCCCATCAACATTAAACACAAAGATTCCTTAGTTTTTACATCATATACCATGAAACTCTTTTTACCTAAATAGAATTATTAATTCTGAAAGTCAGAGTGAATTGTGTGCTACAAAAATGTGTTTTATGGGCTAGTTGTTCCTGGAAGGTCACATTTTGTTTAGTTCAAAACTCCAAACATATCTTTGGCCCAAAGTTAAGTTATCTAACTAACATTGGGTTTAAAAATACTCCCAAACTAACTAAAATGTCATACTTCACTAATCTAAACTCTAATGTACCTATAGCCTAGGTTAAGTCATCGAATCAACCTTTATTTCAAGATACATGAGGGCATAAATTGATCATGTATGAATTGTCCAAATTTGGGTCTTAACAGGTGCCCCTCGTTGTTGAGTCTTTAGGAACTAGAGATAAAACAGCATTAGAGAAGAACATCCAAATTCGGAGATGTTGCCAATGAAGATGTAGTTGGTGTGTGGTGAACTAGAGTATCTCATACTCTGCGTGTGGGAACATCTCTTCCCGAAGTTGTACTAAAGGGTTATTCAAGGACCCGTCTGATTCCTGCTTATTCTGCTGGGGGAACTGATAATCACCTTGCATACTATCGGGGATGCATCTGACTTCACGGTTGACCAGGGAGAGGTTTCATTAAACTCTCAGGTTTGTGTAGGGAGAAGTTTCGTTAAACCCTCAGGATCTTGCATGGGGAGAGAGGTGTGAACATCCCAATTTGACCCATGAGTATTTTGTTGATTTGGACGTTTAATATATTTTACTTGGTGATTATTAAGATGATTTAATCTTGGATTAAGATATGTTAGAAGTTTGAATTAATAGAATATGGGTATTTTATTGGTTTGACCATTTTATTTTTTTTAGCCCATTATTATTGAGATGATTTAATTTTGGGTCAAGAATAAATTCAATGTCCAAATTAATAAGATATGGAACCTCCAGCAATAGCAGCCCATAATCACACATTACCTGCAGCTAATTTTAATTCTAATTTTCTTAAAATTTTGGAATTAAAATATATTTTTTCTTGTATTGTGTTTTTATGGTAAAAAGAGTAGAAAAGAGTCAAATCTTGATGTGTATTTGATAAATAGGAAAAGCTAGGGTTCGAAAGACAAGTTAGGGGTGTTTCTGCATTAGGGAACATTCTAGATGGTGTGGAAAACAAGTAGAAGTCAGGTTAAAGAGAAAAAGTACAAAAATAGGAAAAGTATAAAAGTTGTACCCGGGTCCCGGCGGTCATGTCCTGGGCAGTTAAATAGGAAAGACCGCCAGCCCATGGCGGTCATTAGGACATGACCGCTTAGGCTGGGCGGTCATCCAAGTCAGATTTGGGAACTTTTTTTTTCCTTTTTTCTTAGTCCTAGCTCTTAATCGTCAGATCTAGGGGTTCAATCTCGATCCTAGGATCAATAGGACAACCCTTGAGACCCAGACGACTATAAATAGAATCCCTCTACACACAAATTAGACACAAATCATTCTTAGTGTCCATGTTATAATGGACTAGTTTTAAATAGAATCCCTCTACACACAAATTAGACACAAATCATTCTTAGTGTCCATGTTAATTTTTATATAATTGGAAAAATTAAAATAGACTAGTTTTATTTTATTTTATTTAGTTATTGTAAGGACTTAATTAGTGTCCATGTTATATGGGCTCAATTAAATCCTAGTCCATCTAGAAATAGGAGAGGAGGCGCCAAGACTTGGAGTTCAAGGAGGAGCCGGCATTACTGTTCACCAACGTTACTATTCACCGACTTCACTGTTCACCGACTTTGTGGAGGTGTGTTCTCCTATAAATACAACCCTTGGGGTTCATTGTTAGACAAATTAATTGAGTAATAAAAAGTTCAGTTAAACTTGAATAATCTCGGCCCAAAGAGAGGAGTCTCATTGTTTGTTTTAACCTTTGTGCTTTGTTTCTTTGTTGTCTAGCACCGAGAGTTTACGAGGTGGAGGGGCTTTCGCACCCATCTGTTGCCTAACACGGATTGTTAGCAGGTGAAAAGCATCGGCACAAGAACAATGCATGACTGGTTGTGATTTGAGATCGGGACAACTTTAGATACAAAGGTGCTTCTAGGACCGGCTAGGTGTGTTGTCGTATCAATGCCCCTCGGTGAAGTTAGGGTATGATGTCCCTTGCCTGCTATCGGGCAGGCCATGTGATACGACAACACACCTAACCGGCCCTCGAAGCACCTTCGTTTCTAAGATTGTCCTGATAGCCGGCCCTAGAAGCACCTCTGTATCTAAGATTGTCCCGTTCTCAAATCACCACCAATCGTGCACACTTTATGCACCATTGCTCTTCACCTCCTAACAATTCGTGCTAGACAACAGATGGACGCGTTAGCCACTCCACCTCCTAATCTCTCGGTGCTAGACAACAAAGACACAAAAGCACAAAGGAATACGAATCACAATAGCAAATATCACTACCCGCAATTGTTAGCAAATCCCTAAAATAAAAACAAGCAAAGAGACTCCTCTCTTGTAGTGAGAATATTCTAGCTTTACTGAACTTTTTATTTCTCAAATATTCTGTTTAACAGTGAACCCTAAAGACTCTATTTATAGGAGATCACAACACCCCTAGGTTGGCCACCTCCTCAAAACTTAACCCTAGTTGCTGCCTCTCCTATTACTAGATGGACTAGGATTTTTATTGAGACCACATAACTTGGACACTAATTAAAAACCTTACAATTAAAAACCCAAATAACTAAAGTCCACATTAATCAACAAATTAATAATGGACTTGACCCAACATAATAAAATAAATAAAACCCATGTCAAAATTATAAAAACATTTAATTACAAAAATTCGGCAAACCCTAATAAGAAAACTACTGATATGTCGACATGGCCCAAGTGTGGCCTAATGAGGTCAACTGTCTCTAGGTCTCTTCTATTCCTTCCCACATAGTGATGCACGTGGGTTTCTACATAATCTCTTCACCCATCTTGACTACTCGATCTTCTTGCAACTCGAGATTGAGTAATGCTTGAACTTGTCTTTGCAATTGATCTTTGCTCTTCTTGGATCGAGCCCGTTTAATTGGACCCGTGGGTATCACCAATTCGCCAGCTGCTCCTTGATTGTCCGCATCCATGTCCGCATCATTCCCCCCTGCTGAAAAGGATTCGCCCTCGAATTTGTACCTGCATTGTCAAAGGGAGGAAGATCAGAAACGTTGAATGCGGCACTAACACCATACTCACCTGGCAAATCAATCTTGTAAGCATTGTCGCCAAAGCGTTCAAGAACTTGAAATGGTCCATCGCCTCGCGGATCCAGCTTAGATTTCCTTTGCTTAGGAAACCTCTCCTTCCGAAAGTGTACCCAAACCCAATCGCCAGGCTCAAACCTCACAAGTTTGCGCCTTTGATTAGCTCTTTGAGCATACTTCTTGTTCTTTGTCTCAATATGCGGTCGAGCTTTTTCATGAATAGACCGCACCAACTTTGGTTTTTGCTCCCCATCTGCACTCACAGGCTCATTAACAGGTAAAGGCAACAAATCCAAAGGGGTTAGTGGGTTATATCCATAAACGATTTCAAATGGCGAATAACCCGTAGAAGAATGTATGCTCCTATTATAAGCAAACTCGACCAATGGCAAACATTCTCCCCAAGTTTTCAAATTTTTAGCCACAACAGCACGCAACAAAGATCCCAAAGTTTGGTTTACCACTTCAATCTGTCCATCCGTTGGAGGATGTCAAGTCGTCGAGAACAACAACTTGGTCCCCACCTTACCCCACAACATGCGCCAGAAGTGACTAAGGAACTTAGAATCCCTGTCTGAAACAATGGTTTTAGGAAGGCCATGCAATCGCACAACATCCCTAAAGAATAAGTCAGCAACATGAGATGCATCATCTATTTTATGACAAGCAATAAAATGTGCCATTTTTCTAAATCTGTCAACAACAACAAATACACTATCATGTCCCCGCTTGGTCCAAGGTAACCCAATAATAAAGTCCATAGACAAATTAGTCCAAGGGCTATCCGGAACAGGCAGTGGCGTGTACAACCCATGAAGTTGCACTTTCGATTTCGCCTGCCTACATGGAACACAACCTGCACAAACACGCTCAACATCTTTCTACATATATGGCCAATAAAAATGCTTATGTAAGATGTCAAGTGTTTTAGCAACACCAAAATGTCCCATTAAGCCTCCATCATGAGACTCCCTAACAAGCAATTCTCTCATTGAACAAGCTGGAATGCAAAGTCTATGTTCCTTAAACAGATATCCTTCATCAATGTAAAACTTACCAAACCCAGCATGTTTACAAGCATCATAAATAGAAGAAAAATCATGATCAGATTTTTAAAAATCCTTAACATGCTCAAATCCCAACAATTTCGAACTAAGAGAAGTAATATGAGCATACCTTCGTGATAATGCATCGGCTATGACATTATCCTTACCTTGCTAGTATTTCACCATATAGGGAAATGTCTCATTGAACTCGAGCCATTTAGCATGTCTCTTGTTCAGTTTACCTTGGCCCTTTAGATGCTTCAAACTTTCATGATCGGTGTGGATCACGAACTCCTTGGGCCATAGGTAATGCTGCCACATTGGCAACGCCCGCTCAAGTGCATACAACTCTTTATCATATGTCGAATAGTTCAGTTGTGCACCCTTCAACTTTTCGCTAAAATAAGCAATTAGCCTCCTTTCCTGCAAAAGAACAACACCTATGCCTATACCAGAGGCATCACATTCAACCTCAAAGGTTGAGTTAAAATCAGGCAATTTAAGAAAAGGAGCAGTACATAATTTATCCTTCAAAGTATTACATGCATCCTCTTGCTCCTGTCCCCATTTAAACTCAATTTCTTTCTTAACAATCTCATTCAAAGGTGCAGCAATTGTGCTAAAATTTTTCACAAACTGTCTGTAAAAACTAGCAAGCCCATGAAAAGACCTTACCTGTGAGACTGTTGTAGGAGTCGGCCACTCCCTTATGGCTTGTACCTTCTCTTGGTCGACTTCAATTCCCCTGGAACATACAACATATCCTAGAAAAACAATACTATCCATGCAGAATGTACACTTCTTTAAGTTAGCAAATAGTTTTTCAGCCCTAAGAGCCTCCAATACTAATCTAAGGTGTTCAATATACTCATGTTCATTACTGCTATAGATAAGTATGTCAGCAAAGTACACAACCACAAATTTTCCTATGAAGGCTCTCAATACATGATTCATCAATCGCATAAACGTACTAGGAGCATTAGTCAAACCAAACGGCATTACTAACCATTCATACAATCCATAATAATGGACTAGACCCAACATAATAAAATAAATAAAACCCATGCCGAAACTATAAAAACATTTAATTATAAAAATTCGGCAAACCCTAATAAGAAAACTACTGATATGTCGACATGGCCCAAGTGTGGCCTAATGAGGTCGACTGTCTCTAGGCCTCTTCTATTCCTTCCCACACAGTGATGCACGTGGGTTTATTCATAAGCTCTTCACCCATCTTGACTACTCGATCTTCTTGCAACTCGAGATTGAGTAATGCTTGAACTTGTCTTTGCAATTGATCTTTGATCTTCTTGGATCGAGCCAGTGTAATTGGACCCGTGGGTATCACCAATTCGCCAGCTGCTCCTTGAGTGTCCGCATCCATGTCCGCATCATCATGCCTCTTGAAGAAATCGGGGTATGATGCCCCTTGTTTGCTGTCGGGGTATTAGCCCCTTGTCTGCCGGAATCAGGGTATCATGCCCCTTGTCTGAAGTCAGGGTATCGTGACCCTTGTCTGCTGGAATCGAGGTATTATGCCCCTTGGTGAAATCGGGGTATCATGCCCCTTGTTGGCTAGAATCGGTGTATCATGCCCCTTTGTCAGCTGGAATCAGGGGTATCATGCCCCTTTAGTGAAGTCAGTGTATCGTGCCCCTGGTTTTGGTGGTTGGGGGCACTCATGCCCACAATGGTCATCTATGTCTTATTTTATGCACAAAGTCAAAATGAACGGGCCCACCATGCCCTTGGAAAAGACAAATAGTTAATGAGTGGTAGCAAGCCTCTTACGCATTTTAATCAGAGAATCGGGACCATGGTGGGTGATATATGTATGGCATCTTGTCATAAAATCAAGTAAATATCAACAGGTGCCTCTTGGCTTGGGAAGTTTGGCTTTGGTCAAAAGGTCGGTTTCTGCTTTCAATTTTCTTTCTTTTCTTTTCTACATTTCCTCCCCCTCCCTCTTCTTCTCTCTTTTCTAATTTTTTCAAAATTTTTTCGAATTTTTTCGAGTCAATGAATTGTGTCAGCCTGGGAGCCATGTTGTGGTATGACCGTAATGCCTGGCAGTTTTGTGAGGATGACCCCCAGGCGCGGTGGTCTCCACGACATGGCCGTTGGGTCCTGGCGGTCAAAGTGCACCGTTTGTTTTCTTTTCTAAATTGGACTTGGATTTTAGGGTTTTTTTCGGGTTTTACCGATTCTAAAGCACTATAAAAAGGCCTTTAGACACCCACAGACCCTCACAACTCATCTAAAATAATACTAAACACATCTAAGTCAAATATGAGCGAGAATTTTTATGTTGGAGTGCTCCAATAGAAGGAAAGCATTCCTCAAGCATCCCATTGTGATTTCAAGCCATGGTGGTTCTACATGTTGGTTGACCTTGCTGGTATGAAGGTAGACGAAGGTTTGATTCGTGCTGCTACTATGTTTTGGGATAAGTATCACCGTATGTTTCGTATTCGTCCTTCAATGGCGGAACTCTGCCCCATGGTGAATAAGTTAGTGTATTCCTTGATTTCCGGATTAATGGCGATATTGCTATGGCTTCCTTTGTTGCTTCAGTCAAAAAAAAATTCAACACCTTCTTATCTTTGGAAGATTCACAGATGAAGCTCGTTCTCGACAAGGATGGGTGCATGAACCTTCTTCCTTTCGTGACCGATACTTAGTCGATGCTCCTTTTCGTGGATTCTTAAAACACGACCCTCTATGGAGGGATGAACGTGATCGTGCTCTTGCTCTGATAATGGTAAGCAAATACTTACTGTTGGGTCATCCAGGCACATCTCTTCTCAGCCTAGGTGCCCTTGTTGCTAAACTTCTCAAAGGTCGTGACATAATTCCCTCAGTTTTGGGTGAAACTCTTGTCTGCTTGGGTAATCTGGCAGTCGATCCCAATAGCCCCTTGACCGGTTCTCCTCTACTTCTTCAAGTGATATTTTTATCTCAGTCTCCACTTTTCCTAACCATATCTTCCCATCCTGAACATATCTTTTTATAGAAGTGGCTATGCGAGTATTTTACCTTGATCACTCCTTCAAAGGCTGGCCCATATACTTCCATGAGTTATCTGGATCGCAAGTTCATTCTCTCATTTTTTTTTATCAAGGAGTGGGTTCTTTTTTTGGAAACTGTGTAGGACGACCAAATCATCTATCACTATTCCTAGCTCGGGATGCAGGAAGTGATCCTTGGTTCATTCAATCAAGGAGTCGTGGTGCTTCCTAGTCTTATACGGTCTACTTACTATTGTCCAGCTAGGTCAATGAGATAATTTGGCTTGACACAGCTCATCCCTCCATCCATGCGTGCCCCTCTGGGAGCAAACATGAATGCCCGCGTACAGGGAGGACTTATATATGGGTACTGGAGTGTACAGAGGATGGTCAAAGTTTACCTGCTCTTTGGTCTAGAAGCCTCTAGTGATTATTGAAAATGGTTGAAGGAAAAGGTGGGCATTTTAGAATGGCTTCTTTCTCATCGGAGAGCTTAGCTTTCTGGGACAAACGTCCGCTCAGGGCCTAAATCTCCTGGTGATTATGGTGATGAACAATGGGTCGATAATGCAGGCAACTCATAGTCATGCTTGTTTGTTTTACTTATACAAATGTTAATCACATATAAATTGAATGAATGAACTCCAATCTTTTGTCTTGCCAAACTTTTAACTTTTATTGATAAGAAGGGACCGGACCTAAAGTGGGCTTCCTACGTATTCCTGGTTGTTTTTCTCTTTTTCTACTTTTCTTTTTTTTTTTGGAGCGCATGAAATCAGGTCTGCGTAGTTCTTTTTACAAAATTTCAGTGTTTTCATACATAATACTTCTTCATCTGATCCTTGTTGACTAGCTCTCGAAATTCATTCCCATCCAAATCACGAATCTGCATCGCACCCCCGGGCAGATTACTCTTAATAATGTATGGCCCAATCCAGTTAGCCTTGAATTTACCCCTTGGGTCAAGCACTGGTTGTCTAACTTCTTTTAGCACCAAATTGCCTTCCTTCAGTCCACTTTCTTTAACCTTCTTGTTAAAAGTTCAGGCCATTCTCCTTTGATATCCTTGGATATGATACAAAGGTGACAACCACTTGTTAATTATGTGATTAATTAAGACTAAATATGTGATTAATTAAGACTAATTTTGTTTGGTATATTTATGATGATTATTCATTGTCTATTATATTAGTTTGATGATTAACAAACATTTTGGTAAGCCTTGTGTGTTTTAAGTATAGGCAGAAACATTTGGTTCCACAAACAAACCAAAATAGGGAAGATTTGGCTCCACAGGCTACAGAACAAGCTATCACTGTCAATCTATGTTCCGCGTGGTCCCAGATCGGTCATTGGCAATTAAAATGCCAACCAACGTCTAAACTTGCAGCTCAAGTGTCAGAAAAAGATCTAAGAAGTGGTCCTCACACCATCTAAGCATCTAAGAAGCTTTGGTAGTCCACACAAACAACCTGTCACTTTCAACCAATAAAGCGTGTGGTCCCGAAAAGTAGGTGATATTTAAAACTAGTCAACTAACGGATTTACTTGGTTACCAAGGGCATAAAACGGTAAGAAAAGTGGTCCTCACATCCTCTTTCATGCCTCAAAGAGCTGGTGGTCCTCATTTCTAGTTTTGGGAATACTTTTTGAAGATTAATTAACAATTTTTGCCTCAAAGAGCTGGTGGTCCTCATTTCCATTGCTTTTCTATCTTCATTATCGCATTTCCCTTCTTTTCACATTTGGCTTCTGTGTCGAGCCAAATCTCTGAAAATCCGAAAAAAAAGGAAAAGCTAATTCAACCCCACTTCTTAGCCTTTTCTGGGCCAACAATAGGTAGCGGAGCTGCGTTTTTAATCTAGTGGATTAATCTCCAGAGAAAAAGATCGTGGCTTATGTAGGTACAAGTGTCAACAGAGCTCCATACTTTGATGGAGTGAAGTTTGATTATTGGAAGTTTAGAGTGAAGATCTTCCTTGAAGGGAAAGATCTTGAGAAGTGGAATATTGTTCAGAGTCCCTATGCCAGACCTCAAAGAGACATGCAATTCTGGTCTGAAGATGAGCTAAGGAGAGCCAAACTTGATGCACAAGCCAAAATTATACTGCTATATGGTATAAGCGAAAGTGAATTTCAAAGGGTTAGCTCTTGTAGCACAGCCTATGAAATATGGAGGCTTCTTTGCGTAACACACGAAGGAACTAATCAAGTAAAGGAGTCTCGGCTTAATTTTTTAATGAGGGACTATGAGCTCTTCCATACGGAGCCTTTGTCAGCCGCAGTAGTACTCGATGAACACGCCTGGAATTCACCGCGAACTTCTTTTTTTTACAAACACAAATCAACGAGCCCCAAAAATTTTTTCTTGCACAAACACAAATCGTTTTTCCAACACGAACACAAATTCTTTCACTTTTTTTTTCTTTTGCGCAGCGTCCACAACTGGCTCTCAAGGCTCCAATTTCTTTGTGTTTCACACAAACAAAGTTTTTCTTCTCAACCAACACGAACAAAGTTTTTTTCTTTGTGCAGCAATCTCACCGGATCAACAGGCTCCGCTACCAATTGTAGAATATAAAAATTCACTCAGACACAAACTTTTATTATACGCAGAAAAAAAGAAAACCAAAATCAGTCTCGAGCTTGGAATTTGCAATATACCATAAGTACTCTAATTTGGCTTCACTTTGGTTTTTGTATGTTCATGCACATCATAAATACATTGCACACATAAGCACATAGAATTATTCAATTGTCACACATTCCACACTTGCACTAAGCATCTGAGCATATGACAATAAGTCATGGATGTATTCAAATCATCAAGAGTATCAAAGGGCAAGAGTTGTAGTATTTGATTCAGAGTTGAGCCAAAACCTATTCAGCAGTCCATAGCCAAATCTACATGAAGAAAAAGATGAGATTGATGGAAACAAGCTACTTGAAGAAAAAGATGAGAATGAGCTGCCTAAGTAAGATTTGGTTTTGCATGAAACCAAATCTAGTCATGATGATGAGAAAACTATCCCGCAAGTTGAACCTGAAAAAGAGGAAAAAAAGTTAAGATCATCTATGAAGATGAGTCCTCTGGTGAAGATGTAAATAGTAGAGATGCACATGTTGTTGAAGATGAAAAGATGTCCAAAAAGAGAAAGAGAGATTAGGAAGAAGAGAAGGTTGATGACGAGCCAAATCCTAGTGAGGACTAACCAAATCCTAAGGAAGAAGATGTCAATAAAGAAGAAGAGAATAAGTCTGAGAAAAATGATTCTGATAAAGATTCAGAGGACAAGGAAGGACAAAGTAAGAACAAGGAGGATGAAGAAGAAAATCAAGAGGAGAATGAGGAAGAAGAAGAAATCACTCATGTTCCAGCCAAAAGAAAGCCAGAAAACCTGACCTAATCAAGACCAAATAAAAGGAGCAGAGAAGAACTACTTTGCTCATGCGAAGACCTGCACCATAGTTCTTGAAGACTTTGAAGGAATTGACCTGGCCATGTTGCTGAATGATGGCAAGCTTGATACTTTTGCCACTCTCAAGGTTCTGGGAGATGTAGTTCTCATGAAGGATTTTTATGGTAACAAGATGATTGATTATAGTGATTATGGGCTGATTAAGTTCATCAGGACTTCAATCAAGGGCAAGAAGATTAGCGAATCTCTGATGTGATCTGCAAAAAAATTATTATGAAGCTAGAGAAGATAAGATATTATGTTTCAGCCTCTGGAATGCCATTTAACATCAAAGGATGGCTATGCTATATGGAGTGAAATTGAATTTTATTTTGCAGCAACAAACCAAGCTCCTACAATACACTAAAACCAAGAGAGAGGGCATTGATAACTCAGATTATCCTTCTTAGGTCAAGCTCTAAGACCATGAGCGAGAAGCGAGATCAATAACTTTTGGCTTTCATCATCAAGAAGACTCCTATATGCTTTAGTGAACACTGATACATTGGCTCAAGTAAGCCAAATCCTGCTGGAAAATATTTTGTGACCAAATTTTCTATAACAAAAGAGGCTTGAAGAATTGACAGTTTAGGTGACTACCATCAAGGAGGACATGGGTCAACTTCGACAGGATCCATTTCTCGAGATGATTCTGATGAAGAATGATGCTCCATAGATCTGATGCTCTTAGGTCATGGATTGCATTCCCATCTGCATTTTAGCTACGTACTTTTGTAACTATCCCACTTATGATTTGTATAACCTGAATATTTGGCTTGCTTTTGGATATTTGTTTTCATATGCTTTCGGATATTTGTCTTTGGATTTTTGATTATCTATTATCTCCCCTAACTCTTATTTGTGTTCTCTTTTGCTAATGACAAAAGGGAGAGATATATATATATATGTTGTTATGTTGCTGATACTTGATGGAATGTTCTACTGCTGTAGTATACCTTTTGTGTTATTTTTCTGATGTAGGGAACAATATTTGGCTTGGTGAAACAACCAAATATGTTGTTGATGTTATTGATACTGCTGCAGTATACCTTGTGGTTATTTTCTGATGCAGAGAATAATATTTGTCTCCGTAAAATAGCCAAATATGATTGCTAAGATATTTGTACTTATAATGCAGAGAAAGATTTGGCTCTATAAAAAAGCCAATTGATAATCCTGATATACTAAAATCTCATTGCCGGATATATGTATGTGAAAATCTTGGGTATGAGTTCATACTAACAAATGAGTATATTGTGCCTATATGCAGGGGGAGCTATTGTGATACAGCAACACTACCAGAACAAAGCTACATAGCACCTCCTTATCAATCGAGTCACCAAGATCAGAAATCAATTCAACCGAAAGCTTTAGTGATTACCTCTATCACCTCAAAACATAACTAAGGCGTTAAGCAACAATAGAGTAATAAACACAAGGAATCTTGTAAACGCCACAAGCAATTCAATTACTTGATAAGTAAATACAATCCCTAAAAATAAACAAGAGAGAAATCCTTCTAACTTGCAAAACAAGATTTAAGAGAACCTCCAACTTTATTAGCAAAATAGCTATCAATAAACAATATTCATCATCCGTCCCAAAATATGAACCCCAAGGGTCTTATTTATACTAGTCTAATTCTAAACCCTAATGGACTTGGACTTGTAACTAAAATAAAAAAATAAAATAAAAAGACTTTATGTTACTATTCATGCGGGTACTATTCACATGAATAGTAACCCTAACTCCTAAGTGGATTGGATTTGTAATTCCAGTTTCCTAATAGACTAGGCTAAAATAAAAAATAAAAGTAAACCCAACTTAAATAACTAAAGCCCAACAATTAATGACCCAAATAATAAATAAAACCCAACCAAAATATTAATGGTCCAAATAATAAAAATTTCGGCAACTATAATAGTAAAATAGGCAATGTCGGCATGGGCCCCACTTCCTCCAAGTAGCATGTCGTAGTGGGCCCCACTCTTCTTGAAGCCTGATCTCCATCTCTTCTTGAATTTCTTGTGAGAACGAATCTTGGACAAGATTCTAAAAAGTGAGCATCTGATGATAAACTTTGAGCTTGTTGGAATACGTCCAAGCTTCATGCTTGTTGCCATTGTCATCTCCAACGTTGCCTTGGCATGCATCATTCTTCAACTCTCCAAGCTTGCCTAGGTGGGTTGCATCATATTGGCAAAAAGTCTTTGGCAAATTTCTATATATACTATGCACAAACGCAGAGGGAGCATTTGGCTGGTTGAATGAGCCAAATGAATGTGTTATAATTTTTGTGATTATGCCTATGAAACAGGGGGAGCTTATTTAATTGGTTATCTTAATTTTCAAGCCATTATTCATGGCAGAAATGACAACATGTTTGTCATCATCAAAAAGGGGGAGATTGTTAGTCTAAACATGTGATTAAGGGCCTAATTAAGAAATTAATCAAGACTAATCTTGTTTGGTATATTTATGATGATTATTCAATGTCTATTATATTATTTTAATGATTAACAAAGATTTTGGTAAGCCTTCTGTATTTTTAGTATGGGCAGAAACATTTGGTTCCACGAAGAAAACAAAATAGGGAAGATTTGGCTCCACAGGCTGCAGCACAAGCTGTCACTGTCAATCTATGTTCCATGTGGTCCCAGATCGGTCGTTGGCAATTAAAATGCCAACCAACGTCCAAACTTGCAGTTCAAGTGTTAGAAAAAGATCTAAAAATTGGTCCTCACACCTTCTAAGCATCTAAGAAGCTTTGGTGGTCCACACAAACAACCTGTCACTTTCAACCAATAAAGCATGTGGTCTCGAAAAGTAGGTGACATTTAAAACTAGTCAACTAACGGATTTACTTGGTCACCAAGGGCAGAAAACGGTAAGAAAAGTGGTCCTCACATCCTCTTTCATGCCTCAAAGAGCTGGTGGTCTACTTTTTTATTTTTGGGGATATTTTTTGAGTATTAATTAGCAATTTTTGCCCAAGTAATTACCAGTTTTGGTTCAGCCAACAGCCAAACGTGGACAGTTCTTAATTGAAGAAAGAAGTCAACTTGTGTGCCACCTGGAAGCAATCTAGCCGTTGGAGAACTTTTCTCCCCATCCTTAGAATCTATAAATAAAGGATTGAAGCCTCACAGCAATTCAACCTAGCCATTCAAGAGATTCTAAGTTGTGAAAAAGAGCATACCTTGTGAGATTATCTTTGTGCCAATTTATGTAACTTCTTGAGTGAGTCACTCTTGAAGCTTTGATCATTGAGAGGTTGTAATCAGCGAGAATAGGGGTTAATCTTGTTGGGTAAATAAAGTTAGGTTCAGCTTTGGTTTAGGTTTAGCAAGTTCAGCCTATAAAAACTTGTGTACCATAGGTAATTTGGCTCGCCTGCAAAAGACAAGATAGTGGATAGTTAGAAATCCAAAAGGGGGACCTTTTGGTAGTGGATGTACTCCTGAGTGGGAAACCATTGCAAATTGCCGGTGTCCTTTGCTTTTCTGTCTTCATTATCGCATTTCCATTTTGTTTCACATTTGGCTTCTGTGTCGAGTCAAATCTGTAAAAATCCGAGAAAGAGGAAAAGCTGATTCAACACCCCCCGCCCCCCACCCCCCCTTGTTCGCCTTTTCTGGGCCAACAAAGGATGATCATGAATCAACTCTCACAACATGTCCAATCTTTGATGAATATAAAGTTGCAAGAAGAATCCTTGATCAAGCTTGAAGAAGAGCTGAAATAGAAGTCCATCAATTTGCTGTCACTTAAGGAGTAGTTGACTCAAGAGCATCTGTGTGGGAGCCAGTCGACATATGCCTTGCTTCATATGCCATGTCAACATATCCAGTTTCTTTTATTAATTTACGTTGTCGATTTTAATATAATTGAACAATATAAAATCGACAAGCCTTTTATTATCTTTTATTATTATGTTGAGTCTAGTCCATTATTAATTGGGTTGATTAATGTGGTCTTAGTTAGTTGGGTTTTATTGTAAAGGTTTTAATTAGTGTCCAAATTATGTGGGCTCAATTAAAAACCTAGTCCATTAGGGAGATGGTTAGGGCGACACCTAGGGAGATTAGAAGTCAAATCCAATTTGACCTAGGTTAGCTAGTGTGGCCGAGTTGAGCTTTAGGTTTAGTATAAAAGGAGTCTTTTATTTGTTATTTTAGACACATATGTATTTTGATAATAAAGTTTACCTTTGAGGTTTTTTTCAGATTGAGTGATTCAATCAATCCTTAAGTGCTGATTCTCTTGGGTTATTTTAAGGATTTAGATTTACTTATCTGGTTAATTTTAATATGTGGCGTTGTTCTATTTCCTTGGTACTAATCTCTATTATTCTTGCTGATTAGGGTTTTAGAGTTGGCGCCATCTTTGTGTTCTTGAAGCTTTCTTACTTCTTTTTTTGCTAATTGGAGGAGGAATAAGGGGTAGAGATTACATTAGTTTGATTGAGAATGAAGGTCGAGACTACAATCTGATATGTGGGAATTCTAGTGTTGATTCTAGGATTTCTGTTGTATTATATGTCGACATAATATAAAAAAAAAGAGTTTCTAGTTCTTTTTATTCTTTGTCGACAAAATATATATATAAAAAAAGAAAGCCAAAGAAAAGAAAAGGCTAGTTAACTTGTTGCTTGGGTTTGATAGGATTGCAATTCTTGTTTGGTAATTGCAATTTTGTGAAGTTCTTGCAGGAAATTGGAGTGGCCGATTTGACATTAATCAAATGTTGATTGAGGGTTGAAATTGGTTGAATGAAATTTTATTGAAGTTGAGTTTGTTGGTGGATGTTGATTTGTACGGCAAGAGGGTTACAAGTCGATTTTGACAATTCTGTTTTGTAAGTGATTTCACTTACCAAATTTTTTGCAGGTTTCGGGTTTCGTTGTTTTTAATTGCGATTCGAGCTTTTTCTTTATGTTGGGTGATTGTTGTGTCATAATTACTCAATTGGGCCAAAAATCATTCACATATGGTAGGGCAGTTCTCTACTGTCACAGATTAATCCTGCAAACGCACAGGGTAGTTATAGTACTCTATCAAGGTCGTATCCACAGGGACTGGGATGAGTCTGTAACTCCTTACCTAAGACAAATTAGGCTTGAGACAATTAAACAAAAATGGATTATAGGGTGAGTGTCCATCGGAAATCGAATTAAGCAAGAGCATAAAAGTAATAGCAGTGTTGAAGTAGGTGGGAATCAGGTTTGGTGAAATCTTAGGCATCCAGAGATTCACATGTCTCGCCTTTATGCTCTAAATTGCTCAGTAGCATCATCACAGGCTGGGCCTGTGTGACGCCCTGTGTTTAATAAGAAGTCTTGAAGGGGCTCCCAACCTAAGGTACTACCAACGGCTTTCAATCTTATTGATAGTTCTCTAAGCTTCCATCTACCCCCTGTCACTAGAGTAGATGTCCATTTAGAGGTGAAGTTGGTGTTGGTGCTAATTACCCATAGTCTCTCCCTATCTTCTTTCGAATAGCTAGGGAGTGAAGGTTGATTGTTGTTGGTCAAGCTCACTGGGCTTCTCCTTTCCGTGCTTTACCAAGCTGCTACTCGATTTAGGATAGACTGCTCAATAGTCAACCAAGAATCAGATTAAAAGTGGTGTCATTTTCTTGACTGTGCTGCAACAGGCTGAGACAGTGCTGAGCCCGTGGCTGAGCCTGTGGCTAAGCCTGTCGAGAACACAAGGTCAATTACACAGATCAGTTCTTGCAGGCGCTCTCAACATATACTGAACTCGTTTGTTACTCATAGGTTCCTCCCAAGATTGTCACTCATCCTAATGCTTTTGTATCGGTCAAACCAAGGGGATTAAGAGTGGGTGTTGAGGCTAATTCCTCATTTAGTTCCTAATTTCTTTCAAAATTAAGAGCTAAGGGTTGGTTGTTGTTGTTCTAGCAACTGTGGTTTCTCCTTTCAGTCCTTCACCTAGGTACTATAATCATATGTGGGTTTAGTCAAGACTCAAGCCTGGATCAAGTTTGCAACAACCAAACAAGAAAATCAGGCTAAGAACATAAGAAGAGCAGTTTATTGCACTTAGAGCAGAAACATGCTTCACCCCTTCAACCTAAGAGGGGTTGTTTAGCTCGTAATCAAGGTTACAAAATCAAAAGAAATTAAGGGTAGCATATTCTTTGGAACCAAGCTGGAGGTTAGGGACAACACGATTTCTGCCCAGAAAAGGCTGCAGAATCGTGTTTTCCCTTGAACCCCTTTGTTCCAAAGTTCTGCAGGTTATGGGTATTGATCGAGGGGTCTAGTTCGATGTGTGTTCTTCCTTTCTCCTTCTCTTTTCTTGTGCAAATTCCTCTCTTCTCTTCTCTCCCACGTGCTGGAAGGTAAGGCAGTTGGGGAAGTTGAGCTTCAGTTGCCCATCTTGCTCCTCGAGGTAAGGCAGCTTGGGAGGTGTGCTGAATGGGTGAAATCCACAAATCTGTAGATTTTAGAAGACTTAGGGGGGAGGATAATAGTTTTTTAATCCTTAAATTCTTCGGGTGTGATGATTATCCCCTCTGTCCCATGCTTAGAGTGTTCTGAGTCGCTCATGTCATGATTGCAGGGTTGAAGGGGTTGCAAGTGGTGAAGCTCTGCAAGTGGCTCAATTTAATATTTTTTTTTCGCATTCTGGTCATCTGCAGATTCTACAGGCTGAGCCTGTGCTGGGTCTGTGCCTGAGGCTGTGTGCGATCTCTTCCCTTTTTTTCTGTGCAATTGAATTTAGCTCTTTTGGGATTGATGTACTGGCGTGATGGCTTCGTGAATCAAGGCAAAGCTGGCGAAATCCAGTGGATAACTTGTGATTGGAGGGGGATCGTGGCTTTTCACTGATTTTGCAATGAACAACAGGCTGTCAAACAGGCTCATGCTGGGCCAGAGGCTGTTTCATCGAATTCTCCAACAATTCTCCAAAATTCTTCAAAATGCACCTGGAATCACTAATCATACAGTAAGGGATGGGATTTAAGGGAATATGATGAAATAATGCAAAGTAAGGCATAAAGTCATGATAAATTGAGAGAAAAATATATCTAAAATCATGCCTAAAACTATGCATAATTCATGTACATCAAAATACCCCAAACTGAAGATTTTGCTTGTTCTCAAGCAATCAGAAGAGAAAAGAAGGCATGATTTCGAAAGGAAGTAAAACAATTCCAACGCATCAGATTTTCGCTAGGTTTCTCCCTTGTGGTGTCCCAATTTAGGCATCCTCTTATTCTTGCTTAAAAACTGAATAAACTTTAATCAAATTCCTTGTCAGTAGTTTTGTCATAAAAATCACAGGAATAATTTTGCAACTGGCCTCCATTCCTTCTGTCATTCGAGGAATTCAGTTAAAGGTTAAAATGTGGAAAACAATACCTCATATGCAGACCTATTACCTCTTGTCTCCACTAATGTGCATAAGTCATCAAGCTAGGATCACTAGGACTTATTAGTGTTGTGTTGAGGCTGGGTGAGGGTTGTCAAAGAAGGGTGGATGGTTTTTACAAGGGTCAATGCCTTGTGAACTCGATTTCTTTTGTTTTTTTGTTTATGAACAGCATGAGATAGTGTAGAGGCTGTTTGACCTTGTATTTTTTGCGGTCTCATGCTGTTTAGTAACTGTGTCCCAATACTTCAACCATTCTTGATGTAACCACTAATTTCAACAGATGGATTGGATTTGTGTTCTGTGGTGGAGTATGATTTCCCAAATATTGTCCTTGCCCTTCCTCCCTTTCTCTATTTTTGTTTTTCTTTTCTTTTTTTCTTATTCCCATATGTTTTTCACTTTCTTTTTCCTTTTCATGGGGAGGATGGCGTTCGTGCATCTGGTGGCATTTTAAATTTTGCACTGGCTGAGTATGGGTCATTTCTTTTTCTAATCTTGATCAAATCTTGCTCACAGGCTCATCGACAGTGTGAGGCTGTTTGAAAGAGTTTGTGTGCGTAGACACTGATGGCCCTTGCTTATGGCTGCAAATGGTTGAGGGCGGACTGTGCAGGGTAATTGAATGAAATGGGGGCCATCTTGATTGGCTCAAATGGGGTTGCAAGGGTTTGAGTGAGGTGCGGGTTGGTGTAGTCTTTTTGGTGTGCCAAAGATGGCCTAGATCCTTTCCTTGCTTGTAGACTTTGCTTGGATTCCGCCTTGATAGAAGTAATGGCCTGTTTTAAGGTAAACGGGCTGAGCCTGTTTGTTTAGAAAAATTCCTTATCATTGTCCTTCTTTCGATAGAGTTCATGGAATGCAGTTGCTTGATTATTCCTGTTCTGTTTTGGAAGAAAAATAAGACAAGTCATAAGATTATGGTCTTGAGCAGAATTTAAATGGAACAAGAGAGAGTGCATAAATATAAAGACAGGTTCACATTGGAGAAACAAAGTGAAAATAGATAAAAATCAAAATTGCATTACATGAACACTAGAAAGTACATAGCATAATTGCACCCTAAAATACCCCAAACTGAAAAACTTGCAATGTCCTGACTGCAGAAGCAAAACAAAAACAGGGTGCAATAACGACAAGGTCACATAAACAAAAGAAACATACTGCCGAAAACAAAAGAGATAAGGTCTAGGCTAAGTTATATTGACACAAAAATACCCCAAACTGAAAGTCTAACTATGTGTAGTGGGGTTAGTCTAGACTAGTTCTGTGCTGCAGGATCTGGGAAAGTTAGTTTCTGGGCCTGTTCTTCCCGGATGGTGGTTGAGGTGGTGCTGGCGGTGCCCTGGTCAGTGCCCTTGCCATGTTGAGGAGGTTGGTTAGGGTTTCGGTCAATTGGACTTGCTGGCTCGTGTATTGGTTATGGAATTCTCGCATAACACGGGCCTGTGTCTCCCCATTCACCTCAGTTCTGTGATGCCCCTAGTGATGCTAGTGCGCATTTCCCCCATTGAGCCTGTGAGGTGGATCTCTTGGGCAGAAATGCTCTCCCCGAGGCGCTGCTGACGTTCCCCTTGAGCATTGAGGGTCTCTTGCAGGCAGTTTTGGTTTTGGACGATTGGAATGATCTGTTGACCAATCCAATCCTTCATTTGCTCCAAGATATCCAGCAATTGGTCCTGGGTAACGGCCTGGGCCTGTGCCTGAGGCTGTGGTGCTGCTGGAGGGGCTCCCTGTGGCTGCTGTTGGTCCGGATTATTATGGGGCTGTCCCTGAGGCTGTGCCTTACCCTGTGCCGCTTCTACTCCTATAGCCTGTTCCTCTGCTGCTTCCTCCTCAGCTTGTTCCTCAAGCTATTCCTCTACTGCTTCTTCTTCAGCCTGTTCCTCAGGCTGTAGTGCGGGGAGGTTGAGGTAGTTGAGAATGGTGCCGTCGATCAAAACCTTTCCTTCAACTTCCTGGAACTGGTGGAGGGGAATGGCAAAGTGCCGTGCCAGTGCTGTGATTATCCCCGTGCCTGGAAGGTACTGGGCCTGCCGCTGTGTGCAGAGGCGGCGGAGAATGAAGCATCCTGTGTTGAGGGGCTGACTGTGAATCATGCAGTACAGAGTAAGAAGCTCCTAGGTTTGCACTGTCAGGCGACTCCGGTTCCGGTCATATATGTTATGCGCCAGGAAGTGCTGAATGATTCTGAGGTTGCGACGTTGGAAAGTTGTGGCACTGCTGGAGGAAGAGTTATAGCCCGGTGTGTTGGAAATTTTCCTCCAGAACGTTTCAGTGTCAAAGTTGCCAAGCCTCTCCTGGTGTCCTTCGTTTGGCAGTCCAAAAATGACGTTGAACTGGGTGACCATGAGGACCCTGTTCTCGTTGCCCAACCTGAAGCAGGCGAGTCCATCTTGGCGCAGCGTGGGTGGCTGATAGGAGAGTGAAGAGAAGAACTCACGGGTGAGGTCCTCCTAAGTTTCCTCTCCCAATGTGGCAAAGTTCAACCACCTAATGGGTCGAAGCAACTGCCTGATGCTGTTGCGAAGGCCGATGTGGCAGAGGGCGTTCATGTCTAGCCATCTGCTAACAAGCACATTCTGAGATTGTGCGCGTATCCATGCCCTTCTATGGTCGGCACTTACTGCCCGGAAAATGAAGGGTTGGATGTCGGCCTCTTGTCCTGCACATTCTGAACCCATTTGTTTTCACTCACAGGTTCCTCCAAAGATTCTCACTCATCCTAATGCTTTCGCATCAGTCAAACCAAGGGGATTAAGAGTGGGTGTTGAGGCTAATTCCTCAATTAGTTCCTAATTTCTTTCAAAATTAAGAGCTAAGGGTTGGTTGTTGTTGTTCTAGCAACTATGGTTTCTCCTTTCGGTCCTTCACCTAGGTACCTAAAATCATGTGTGGGTTTGATCAAGACTCAAACATGGAGCAAGTTTGCAACAACCAAACAAGAAAATCGGGCTAAGAACATAAGAAGAGCAAATTATTGCACTTAAAGGAGAAACGTGCTTCACCCCTTCAACCTAAGAGGGGTTGTTTAGTTCATAATCAAGGTTACAAAATCAAAAGAAATTAAGGGTAGCATAATGTTTGGAACCAAGATTAAGGTTAGGGACAACACGATTTCTGCCCAGAAAGGGCTGCAGAATCGTGTTTTCCCCTTGAACCCATTTGTTCCATAGTTCTGCAGGTTATGGGTATTGATCGAGGGGTCCAGTTCGATGTGTGTTCTTCCTTTCTTCTTCTCTTTTATGGTGCATGTTCCTCTCTTATCTTCTCTCCCACGTGCTGGAAGGTATGGCAGTTGCGCAAGTTGAGCTTCAGTTGCCCATCTTGCTCCTCGAGGTAAGGTAGCTTGGGAGGTGTGCTGAATGGGTAAAATCTGCATATCTGCAGATTTTAGAAGACTTAGGGGGGAGGATAATAGTTCTTTAATCGTTAAATTCTTCGGGTGTGATGATTATCCCCTCTGTCCTATACTTATAGTCTTCTGAGTCACTCAGGTCATGATTGCAGGGTTGAAGGGGTTGCAAGTGGTGAATCTTTGCAAGTGGATAAGTTTAATATTTTTTTCTTCGCGTTCAGGTCATCTGCAGATTCCACAGGCTGAGCTTGTGCTGGGCCTGTGCCTGAGGTTGTGTGCGTTCTCTTCCCATTTTTCTATGCAATTCAATTTAGCAGTTTTTGGGATTGATTTAGTGGCGTGATGGCTTCGTGGATCAAGGCAAAGGTGGTGAAATCCAGTGGATAACTTGTGATTGGAGGGGGATTCGTGGCTTTTCACTGATTTTGCAATGAACAACAGGTTGTCAAACAGGCTCATGCTGTGCCAGAGGCTGTTTCATCGAATTCTCCAATAAAATCTCCAAAATTCTTCAACATGCACCTGGAATCGCTAATCATACAGTAACGGATGGGATTTAAGGGAATATGATGAAATAATGGAAAGTAAGGCTTATAGTCATGATAAATCAAGAGAAAAATATATCTAAAATCATGCCTAAAACTATGCGTATTTCATGTGCATCAACATACAATTTCTTTTTCTGTGTGTGATCTTTTTGTTCTTCTTGGAGTCTTATTTGCCTCTAGTTTTTGTTTGCTTTTCTTTCTTTTAATTAGGATTCTTTGTTTTCCTTAGAATATAATTTTGCTGGTTGGTTTGCTTGATTTTGTTTTATTAGATCCTAACTTGTAAAATTAAAGCAGAATCAAGAGAGGAAAAAAAGACTGAGTGACACATCTATTGCCAAGAGAGACTAAACACGAGTGTAATCATATGAATATTTATTTATTGCTAACAAATTTTTGCAGGTTATTACACCATGTCGAAATCTAGTAGCAGTGATGGAGACCAAGCCGGGGTCGCAACTCAACTTAAGTAGTATTTTGATCGTTTGGAACTTCAGATTAGGGAGGTGAATACAAAGCTGGACAGATGAGGAAAAGAGCTGGGAGCTAGGCTAGATAGACAGGAGAGGGTTGTCCAAGAGCTTTCTTACAGTGTGGATGTGCCTAGAGCAGGTGGGGGAGCACAAGATGCAGTCCGAGTCAGGGAAGAGGAAGAAGAGGAGGATCTAGAAGAGCATGTAGGAGAAGTTAATCAGGGAGCTCATGTTGGCAGAGGGCGAGGTAGTAGAGGTAGAGGAGGAGCAATTGGCCCATATAGGTCAAGGTTTGATCGTCCATTCTATAACCGGGAAGCTGGAGCAATGTGCATGGATAATGATGTCAATAGCATCAAGATGATGCTACCTGCATTCCATAGAAATGGGGATCCTGAGGTGTACTTGGATTGGGTACACGACAAGGAGGCCATATTTGATTGCCACAGTTATATGGAGGAGAAGAAAGCCAAGCTTGCTGTGGTAGAATTCAAAGACTATGCTAGGTCTTGGTGGAAGAAGCTTGTCACTACAAGGAGAGAGTATGGCGAGCCAGAGACAGAGTTGGGCAGAATTGAAGAGGCTTATGAAGAAGAGATTTGTTCCTGCAACTCATCAGAGAGAACTACTTCATAAGGTTCAAGCACTCAAGCAGGGAACCAAGAGTGTAGAGGATTACTGGAGGGCACTAGAGATGATAATGAATAAGGCAAGAGTTGTGGAGAGTGAAGATGCCACTATGTCTAGATTCTTTTATGGCTTAAATACTAACATTGCTAATGTTCTTGAGTTTTAGCAATATGCAGAACTTGATGAAAAGGTAGCTTTTGCTTCCAAGATTGAGAAGCAACTCAGGGTTGCCAAGACAGGCAGGACTTCTAGCTACACTAGTTGGAGTGCTAGTGCAAAATACACCAAGCAGGAAGTGAGGAGCTCAAGTAAACCCGCATATGGAACACCTAAAGTAATGCCATGGAAGGGGAAGGAAGAGGCGAAAACTGCTTCTCCTAAAGACGTCATTGCGCCTACTGGAAAGCTGAAGGACATCAAGTGCTTTAGGTATTTGGGAAAGGGAAATTATGCTGCTTAATGTCCAAATAAAAAGGCTATGATGATGAAGGAGAATTGCAAAATTTATTCTGAGGGTAAGGATGATGATTTCGTTGATCCAGACATGCCTGACTTGGAGGATACAAAGGACAACAATTATGATGAGAAGGTTACGCATAGGTTGTTTGTTACTAGGTGGGTGCTGAACTTGCAACAACAGGAAGATGGAAGTCAGCAGAGAGAGAACATATTTCACACTAGATGCATGATTGATGGCAAGCCACATAGCATGATCATTGATGGTGGGAGTTGCACCAATGTGGCGAGTACAATGCTAGCGGAGAAGATGGGATTGGAGAGTCAAAAACATCCTAGACCACACAAGCTGCAATGGTTGAATGATAATGGAGAAGTGAAAGTAACAAAGCAGGTTCTTACTTATTTCTCCATTGGTAGATACACATATTAGGTTTTGTCTGATATTGTACCTATGTCGGCATGCCATATTCTGCTGGGGAGGCCATGGCAATATGATAGAAAATTGTTGCATGATGGCCATAGGAATAGGTACACATTCATATGGGGAGATAGGAAAGGGAACTTGCCACCGTTGTCTCCCATAGAGGTGTCTGAGGATCAGTTATTTATGCAGAAAAGTGTGGATTCTTGGTTGAAGGAAAAATAGGCCAAATTGGCCAAACTCAGTAAGCATGAGTAGAAAGCTGAGGGCTTTGCAAAAGGAGAGCAAAAACTGAGTGGAAAGAAGAGTGCTGCTGTCGACAAGGAGGAAGACAGAAAAAGTGTGTGTTGTCGACAACAGTAAAGAGAAGAGGGAAAAGAAGAGACAAAATTTCTATGCAAGTATGAGGAATTTGAGAATAGCTTGTGGGAACAAAAGAGTATTATTAGTGCTTTATTGTAAAAGTGCTTATTTATCTGACACTGACCTTAACCCTTTGCCTAGTTCTGGTATTTCTATCTTGCAAGAATTTGCTGATGTGTTTCCTACGAAGTTGCCTCCTATTAGAGGCATTGAACATCAAATTGATTTCATGCATGGAGTACAGATCCCAAATCGCCCTGCTTATAGAGCAAATCCAGAGGAAAGCAAGGAGATGCAAAGGCAAGTGGATGAATTGCTGCAAAAGGAACACATCAGGGAGAGCTTGAGTCCTTGCGTTGTGTCACTCATTCTAGTTCCAAAGAAGGATGGAACATTGGGCATATGTGTCGATTGTAGAGCAGTCAACAAAAATACGATAAAGTATCACCATTCCATACATCGATTGGATGATATGCTAGAAGAATTGCATGGTGCATGTTTATTTTACAAGATTGATCTTATGAGTGGTTACCACCAGATTAGAATAAAAATTGGTGATGAGTGGAAAACTGCTTTTAAAACTAAACATAGTTTATATGAATGGTTGGTTATGCCTTTTGGTTTGACTAACACCCCCTACTTTCTTGAGATTAATGAACCATGTTTTGAGATCATTCATTGGTAAATTTGTGATTGTTTACTTTGATGATATTCTGGTTTATAGCAAGAATGATGATGAATATGCTGAGCATCTTAGGTTGGATTTGGAAGCCTTGAGGGCTGCGAAATTATATACTAAGATTTCTAAGTTTACTTTTTGCTTGGACCATGTTATCTTTATTGGTTATGTTGTTAGTGCTAAAGGAATTGAAGTTGACCAAGAAAAAGTAAAAGCCATCAAGGAGTGACCGACTACTACAATAGGAAGTGAGGTAAGATCTTTTATTGGGCTTGCTAGTTTTTATAGGAGGTTTGTGAAAGATTTTAGTACTGTTTCTGAACCTCTTAATGAGATTCTGAAAAAAAAAGGTTGGATTTAAGTGGGGGGAGAAACAGATTTCGACATTTAATACTTTAAAAGAAAAACTTTGTTCTGCTCCTATATTGAGATTGTCTGAATTTAATTGCACATTTGAGATTGAATGTGAAGCTTCTGGAGCAGGTATTGGTGTTGTTTTCTTGCAGGAAAAGCAGCCTATAGCTTATTTCAGTGAGAAATTGAAGGGAGCACAACTCAATTACTTGACTTTTTACAAAGAGTTGTATGCCTTTGTGAGGGTATTACAAACTTGGCAGAATTATTTACGGCCAAAAGAGTTTGTGATTCACACGAATCATGAAAGATTGAAGTATTTAAAGGGCCAAGGTAAGCTAGGTAAGCGCCATGCTAAATGGCTTGAGTTTATTGAGACATTCTCATATGTAGTTAAATACAAGCAAGAAAAAGATAATGTCATAGCTGATGCTTGTCTAGGAGGTATGCTTTAATTGCATCACTTAGTTCTAACTTGGTTGGATTTGAGAATATTAAAGACTTATATCATTCTGATGCCGATTTTTCTATGGTGTTTGATGCTTGTGAACAAGCTGCATTTCAGTGATTTTATCGTCGTGAAGCTTACTTTGTGCGTGACAATAAGCTGTGTATGCCTGTATGTTCTTTGCGTGAATTGCTTGTTAGGGAAGCTCATGATGAAGGCTTGATGGGAACTTTTGGCATTACTTAGAGTTTAGACATCTTACATGAGCATTTTTAATAGCCTAAAATGAATAAAGATGTGGAAAAATATTTGTGCAGGATGCATCCCATGTCGACAAGCCAAGAGTAACATACAAACTCATGGTTTGTACACCCCTTTACCTATTCCTGATTGTCCTTGGACTGATATTTCTGTGGACTTTGTGAGTGGTTTGCCTAGGACTAGGAAAGGTAGAGACAACATCTTTATTGTTGTGGACAGGTTTAGTAAAATCTCACACTTTATTGCATGTCACAAAATAGATGATGCTGTGCATGTTGCTGAATTGTTCTTTAGGGATGTGGTAAGACGGCATGGCATTCCTAGGACAATCATATCTGATAGAGACACTAAATTCGTATCTCACTTCTGGCGTGTTCTATGGAGTAAGTTAGGGACCAATTTGTTATTTTCTACTACTTGTCACCCTCAAATAGATGGCCAAACTGAAGTGGTGAATAGGACTTTGGGCACTCTACAGCGTGTTGTGGTTGGTAAGAATCTGAAATCTTGGAAAGATTGGTTGCCTATGGTAGAGTTTGCTTATAATAGGAGCATATATTCTTCTACTAGATTTTCACCTTTTAAGATTGTTTATGGTTTTAACCCGCAAACTTTATTGGATTTGTTGCCTGTTCTTTTGAAAGATGTTGTGAATGTAGATGGGCAGGAAAGAGAAAAGTTGGTTAAGCCCATATATGAGAAGGCAAGACAGCATATTGAAGAGAAGAAACTAAAGGAGGTGCAAAGAGCCAACAAAAGGCGCATGTCGCTGAGATTTGAGAGTAGAGATTTGGTTTGGGTGCTTTTTACGAAAGAAAGATTCCCCAAGCAAAGGAAATATAAGTTGGATGCAAGAGCGGATAGACCCTTTCAAGTCTTGGAACGAATTAGTAATAATGCTTACAAGAATGATCTTCCTGGTGAGTATGAAGTTAGTGCTACATTCAGTGTTTCTGACCTTTCTCCCTTTGAGAATGCAGGTTCAGATTCGAGGACGAATCCTTTTGAGAAGGGAGGAAATGATGGACTCAAGCAGGCTTCAAGCACCATTGGAGAGGATGATAGCACCATGGTGCTTTCTCAAGGTCCAATCACAAGAGCATGATCAAGGATACTGAAGAATCAATTGCTTCATCACATATAAGCTTTGATTAACAAGGTGATACGACAACACAACTAGCCGGCCCTAGAAGCACCATCTTATCTAAGATTGTCCCAATCTCAAATCACCACCAATCGTGCACACTTTATGCACCGTTGTTCTTCACCTCCTAACAATCCGTGCTAGAAAACAGATGGACGTGATAGCCCCTCCACCTCCTAATCTCTCGGTGCTAGACAACAAAGAAACAAAAGCACAAAGGAATATTAATCACAATAGCGAATATCACTACCTGCAATTGTTAGCAAAATCCCTATAATAAAAACAATCAAAGAGACTCCTCTCTTGATGTGAGATTATTCAAATTTTTCTGAATTTTTTATTTCTCAAATAATTTGTTTAACAATGAACCATAAAGATTCTATTTATAGGTGATCAAAACACCCCTAGGTTGGCCACCTCCTCACACAAGTTGGCCACCTCCTCAAAACTTAACCCTAGTTACCGCCTCTTCTATTACTAGATGGACTAGGATTTTAATTGAGCCCACATAACATGGACACTAACTAAAAAACCATATATTTAAAAACCCAAATAACTAAAGCCCAGAATAATCAACTAATTAATAATGGGCTTAACCCAACATAATAAAATAAATAAAACCCATGCCGAAATTATAAAAAAAATTAATTATAAAAATTCGGCAAATCCTAATAAGAAAACTACTAATATGTCGACATGGCCCAAGTGTGGCCCAATGAGGTCGACTGTCTCTAGGCCTCTTCTATTCCTTCCCACATAGTGACGCACGTGGGTTTCTTCATAAGCTCTTCTCCCATCTTGACTACTCGATCTTCTTGCTACTCGAGATTGAGTAATGCTTGAACTTGTCTTTGCAATTGATCTTTGATCTTCTTGGAATGAGCCCGTGTAATTGGACCCGTGGGCAACACCAACTCGCTAGTTGTTCATTGAGTGTCCGCATCCATGTCCGCATCATTCCCCCCTGATGAAAAGGATTCGCCCTCGAATCTGTACCTGCATTGTCAAAGGACGTAACATCAGAAACATTGAATGTGGCGCTAACACCATACTCACCTGGCAGATCAATCTTGTAAGCATTGTCGCCAATGCGTTTAAGAACTTGAAAAGGTCCATCTCCACGTGGATCCAACTAAGATTCCCTTTGCTTAGGAAACCTTTCCTTCTGAAAGTGTACCCAAACCCAATCGCCAGTCACAAACCGTACAAGTTTGCGCCCTTGATTTGTTAGTATAATATGCCCAAAAACCAATCATGGATGATTATTTGCAGTCATGTATACGTATTAAGGTTATTCCAATAAGTATCGTTTATGAGATAAACGCTTGCACATACTTATAACCCTAGAATATTTCATATTCTTAAATGTCCCTAGTCGATTATTACTACGGATGGGTTGTAATAATAAACTATGACTAGCGTATGTTGAGAATTGCTTATGTGATATGAATTCTACATACGGGTACAAGTTGGAGAACTTGTGGACTGGACCGACCCACATAAGAACCCTACATGGAATGTTATATGTATGTCATTAGTGGTTCTTATAGATGTATTGTCCTCCGACCCGAGATCATCAAGGTATCCAACATATGAGACATGTACTTTGATATTATTCCTAGTCATCCGTAACTGGGTGGACATAAAGGTAATCATTGGGTATATGACGAGTATGTAGTGGGTTTTGATTGATCAAGACGGGATTCGTTTGACCCATATAACGGGTACATTATCATATAGTCTCTTGATAGAGTTGAACTGTTAAATGCATGACCATGCTTGGATTGGGTGATATGGTGATATCACGGGTATCCGTTTTATACAGTTAACTCGGGGATCAAGAAACATAGATTAAACATATACGAGATTGACATATTCCATGTCTCGTGTTTGATCTTGATAATGGGATGAAAGGACGATGACATGTTCCGAGGCATAGAGAATCAGTACTGATCTTGTCGTTCGGGTAGCAATGATGTGTTGCTAGACGTCGCTCTTTGCTTATAATTGTAAAATGAGATTTTACGATTATTGCCGGAAGTTACAAGTACCTACAGGGTCACACACATAGAACCGTTGATTCGAGCAGGCGGTTGAACCGGTTGGACCATGGTTGGACCGGGTGTGGTTGGACCGTGGTTGGACCATGGTTGAACCAAGGTCGTTTTTGGGTGGTTGGTTTGCTGAATGTCAGCATAATTGAGCACTTTTAACTGCTGTGATGAGTTGGTGTGTTTTGGCTTTTAGTGGGTAACATGATAATGTGGATGCATTATCATAATGCTACTTTTGGTCCACCATGTTTGCCATTAGGCCAAGGCTTTTGTTGAGTGGGTTTAGTGTGTAATGATCAGATCTTTCCCTCCCCACTCACTCACGTTTTTGCTTCTGCAAAATTCAGAGAAAACACCACACACACCTCTTCTTCATTCTTTGTGAAAGAAAGAAGATAACCATACACACAAACACCATAAGGTTGTTACTTCCGGTTTACTCTTGCTAGCACATCTGTCCGGGAGTACTCGAGGTTTGATTCGTGGGATGATTTCAAGCCAATCACGGTTCGTGTGGATACCGTAGAGGGGCGAGGCTTATGTCTGGCTCTAGCAGATTCTGTTACACAAGTTTGGTGAAAGATCCTAACCTTCCAGGTATGTAAAAATTGTTAACGGTTTATGCATGCTTCACATGGTTCTTGGTTGAGTTTCCTTGTTTCCGCTGCATATTGTGCTTGTTATGAGTGTCATAATCTCTCAAGGGAAACTTACAGTGGTAGCGGAGCCTCTTGTGAAGCTCTAAACCGGATTTATGTGCATATGTTGATATGTTCATGCATATATATATGATATGTTATATGTGATGTAGCATGATCATTATATGTTGATTTCAATTGTATATGTGATATATATGTTGTTGTTGGATGTGTCAAAAGTGTTTTGACAACATGAACTTGATTGGTATGTGATATC